>CAHIKZ030000691.1:0-75000 GCA_903632075.3 Acanthosepion pharaonis
ATCATCTGTGGCCGTGTCCGTCTCTCACGTACTGGACTCCTGTCACATCAGATGCTTTGTGGATGTCTAACCGAGAAAGAAAGAAAAAAACTGCGATGCCGTCAACGAACGCTTGTTAGAAACAAACCGACAAGAGTCCCTATGAGGATCGACTACACAAGACTTGTGAACTGGTCTGTGAAACGAACTTGCTATCATAGGTAGGTTTGGTAGGTTTGGTAGGTTTTGCCCTATCATCATCATCATCATCATCATCATCATCATCAGAAGAAGAAGAAGAACAGTGTCGAATGGATGGATCGAAACACTATGTAAGCAACATCAACACAAGGAAGGGGAGTAATTGTCCTAACAAGCTTGGAATGTTAATGACTCTTCTCATAGTGAAAGGCAATGATTATATTTCCAACGCCATTTAATACAGAAGTCTTCCATTCTTTACGCATCTGGACTCGATTTTTTTTTGTTTCTTTTCTTTCGTGAATGGTAACATCTTCATGCTTGCATTAACCGAATACCGGATTTGTTTAGTAATCTGTTGCTACCATTTACAGCATTTGGAGCGGAAGTTTTTAAATTGTACACCTTTCCTAATGTCTGTTGTCGTCCCAGGAAACTAGAATTGATGTTTTCTATTCTTCATTTTCTATGACGCCACGACAAAGAGGCTTTCAGACAATGCTAAAGAGCTCCATATGACGCTCTCCCACGCGTGAGAAATTTATGCGGGTAACGTCTGTCTTCAGTAGAGCTAAATTTATAGGCTTAGAGAAAAAAATACTTTGTGGGTGTATGGAGAGAAAGATTGTCAATCTTTTAAATAGAAAGTTAAATGACAAATATTGTTAAGGACAGTGAAGAATTGGAAGTCGTGAAGAGCAATGATCATCGACGTTCCGAAGGAACACGGTACATAGAATAATGATTATAATAACTTTGATATCTCTAGATGTAGCGTAATGGTTAGCAAGGTTGTCTCGCTAGAGTAATTGCGACTGTATAGTAAGTTCGATCCTCACTGGGTGCATTGTGAAATATCTAAGCTGCTTTTTGTAAGTCTCTATGAGGTTATTTCGACGTGGTGTTATGCGACTTGGTAGTGAGTTCGATCCTCACTGGGTTATCTATACTCTCTGCCTTGTGCCACATTTAAGCTTCGCTTAGACATGGATATCTCAAGATATAAGCCCCTCATTTTTCTCTTTTAATCCCATTTTGGTTTGTCTATGATTCAACTCCTACCCTGTCTCTTGAACAGGAGTAGAGGTTCATCCGTTGTTTCCTGTTTAGGGTTGGATTTCTAGTTTCTTTCTTCAACTCTATACTAACGTCTCCGCCTGAACTCTTAAATTTTATTCGCTATTTAAATACTGACCTCTTCAAGTCTAAAATTAGCTGTGTACTTTCCTGTTATCTTTCTCTTTCTTACGCTGATATAACTCCACACAGTAATCCTCTACCTTGAGTGGCCCTTGAGCCTTGTATTGGGTGAACATTATTAAAAAAAGAGTAAAAGAAAAAAGTTAAGTAAATATTGAACATTTTTTTTTAAACTGGCGTCGCTGGTTGGTGTTCGAGCCCAGGTGAAAATCCCCGCTGTTTTCGAAAAGAACGAATCGGTCCTCGTAATGGTTGAAATCATTCGATTAAAGACAAAATCTGTTGTTCCCTGACACTTTTATTGGCTGCCACTGTTATTTGAGTAAAGCGATAAAGTGTTCACTATCTTTTCTCCTCGGGGTGCCGTCTTAATTTCATTTCTAACATGCCTAGGGTGGAAACTGGACAGGCCGGGGCGAGGTTGTCCCAGAGTCAGGGTTTAAACACTTTGCTTGACAAGGTCTCTGAATCATGACTGACTCCCAGATCACCTGGTAGTTGATTATTCTACTCAGCACCTGGAGCCTGGTTGGCCATGAATAGTTATATTTTCCTGTCTCTAACACGAACTGCTTACGGCCATATAGTGTTCAAAACACCGGTTACCGTACGATTACCGAAGCAACGTCGAGCCTGATATCGACACGGATGTATGTTTGGGAATACCAGGTGCTTTAAGCCTGGATGTGCGGGTGGTGTAATGGATAATGGCTGTGAATGCTGGACAATTCTCACAGATGAAGAGGTGACTTGAGCCAACAGCAATGTGGTTGTATGGAAGGGCGAGAAGAATATCATGGACGGGACATGTGATAAATGCGGAAGGTTTAGAGGAAATGGGAAGAAAAAAGGATATTATTTCTTAGAATCAGAGAGAAACAATTTTTGGAAAGAGGGTTTGGAAAAAATGACAAGGGCAAGAGAGACGTTGGGGAAAACAACGGGTAACCTACCTAACCACCTTTTGTCAATGGGTCACAGGGACTGGGGGAGATAGTCAGGAGATAAAACGTTACTTAGAGCTACGAAGAATAGGAAGTTGTGAAGAACCATGATCAATTACGGCCTGAAGGGACACGGTGCATAAAAAGTATCTAAAGAGTAGTTTTACTGACAACCTTAGGAACTCGTTAATATAAAAAAAATTAAAAATGTATGTTTACTGATGTTCATCGAATACATGGCTCGAGAGGCTTTCTAGGTAGAGGATTACTGATTGAGGAATGTGATATAAATGCAAGAGGATTTAGTATGAATTGAAGATTATGAAGTTGAAGAAAACAGATAAAGATTAAGCCTAGACTTGTATAGTTCAGGGAAGCATTCACGCGGGAGCTTTTTTTTTAAGGAAAAGCTGTTTAAGTGGAACGGTCTCTTTACATTAGGAATACGGAGGAAATGAGAGTGATTAGTGTCCAGTCTGTAAATGTCTGAACTGGTGAACCTAAAGAATGGAGATTACGCCCATATCACGTTGAAACACATGTTCCCGTACGATCACCAAAGTTAAGCAACGTCGAGCCTGGTCAGTATCTACACATGGGTGACCACTTAGGAATGCCTGATGCTGTAAATTTGGATGTGCGGGATATAACACTTCTACATACATACATATATATATATATATATATATATATATATATATATATATATATATATATATATATATATATATATATAGACCATAAAAACACACGTAAACCGAGAGATAGCTTATTCCTAAAATTTCGCTTGAAGATGAAACGGGACTAAACACCTCAATTCAACTTAATTTTAATAATTATTTGGATAGTTTCGGCTCGTTTTTGAAACATGAGAACTCTTATGTAGCGAAGGAATCATATTTTTAAACAAAAAAATATTATATATATATATATATATATATATATATATATATATATATAATTCGAAGACGAAACATATTACATGGCTTTTCCCACTTTGTCATTCAGTTACCTAACAATAAAGTGGAATAAAACTAACAATAAAATAAAAACTGAAAATACTTACCTAAAAAAAGAAGATTCTGAGTTTTACATATCTATTTAGGACTTAGGAATCATGGCTCTACACAAGTCCCCTTTATTTTACTAAGAGTGAATTACCATCAATAAGATGCTGGAATAGTTTCTCGTTGCTTGATCTAAGCATTCCGTTTTATCGCCAGATATTTTAATAAATCTCTTTTCCTGTCATGTCACGGAAGTTGCCGGAGAATGGAGCCAGTGAATATAAACTTGGCTAGACCAATTTCTCATAATTACCTTACCATTCGGGTAAACCTGTTATGGAACACTGACTGGTAGCTGTTACACACACTGTCAACCTTGATAAAAGACAGTTATAGATATGAGAAGGGAGAAATGAAAAAAAGAAAGAAAGAAGAAGCTAATATCAATAGCATTGGTAATCCGAGAAGACTTCCGGTCTACGCGTGATGTTTTATAAAAAATGTACATTTACACTAGTTCGATCATGCATGGCTACACACGCATATATATATATATATATATATATATATATATATATATATATATATATATATAATATAATTTCAAAGAAAGTAACCAAACAACTACGCCCTTTTAGAAAAAAATGTACGCATGTTGCAAATGGCTCATATATTTATGGACGTATATTGTTTGGATTAGTTGCTGTGTGTATTTATAGCCAAAGAAGATGTGCTTGAAATATTTGGTCGCTGATTTTGAGTACTTTTTACATTCTAAACTATTTGTAAACTTTATAGATAGCATTTGCTTATTTTATATCGGCGAGAGATTCAATATATGACGTTTACTTATAATTTCATGATAGTTAAATTACTAAACAGGAACAATCTCATCTGCAAGAAAAACAAAGAAAAATGTCTTCTGTTGGTTACTTAACCATATCGGCGTCTACGGAAATGGAAAAGCTGACATGACAGCAAAGACATCCGTCAAAAATAAACATTTCAACATTGAAAATCCACTATACAGACCTCAAAGCAACTACAGGGTGATGGAGAAGTAACTCCCTATTTCATGTATGAGTGGCCTACCAGGAGTTCTGACTCAACATCCTGTCACTTTTTTCTACTATACCAAACCGAGACTTACACGCACTTATGTATTCCAAACCACAAGAGTTCCTGGTAAATTCAGTTGGCGCGATTCCTAGGTGGCTCGAGAAACTGGTAGCAAAATCCGGTGTCTATATTTAATTTAAAATAAAACCTCACGCTAAACGCTTTCCTCTCATATCCATTTCTTGTAAAAAATATAGATAATAAATAAATTATAAGTATTTTAAAATGGGGAGTTATTCTTCAATCACTCTGTAGATAATCATACATTCTAAAGAAGTATTAAGAATTATAGTCCTACTGTCCAAACAACAAACTTTAGAAAATTAAACGAATTCTAGGAGAAAGACAGAGGCTTAGGTCTATATTCTGTTGACATACCGATTCTCGTACGATCACTAAATTCAAGCAATGTCGAGTCTAGATGGTTGACTGCTTGGGAATCTTAAGTGCTGTAAGCTTGGATGTGCAGGTGGTGTTATGGATAATGGCTCGGAATTGGAAATTGGAGTGCCGAGTTCTTCTTCCCCCAACTATGGGTTAATTAGTAAGACGCGCATGAGAAAATCATTATTATCTCCAAAAGATTTTTTACAATCTAAAAATATTTTCTGGTTTTAAATAATCTGCAAATGGTTGATAATCCGTAAAAAACAAAACAAATCCATTAATCAAGAACATTGATTCTCAACCACCATATTGCGGCTCACTAGTGTGCCGCGCGATCCTCTTAATTGTGCCGTGAAATATTGAAGAAATCGCGAAAAAACACCAGGCAGGTTTCACACTAAATAAGCTGCTCAAATAGGTGAATAGGAACATTGAAATAAAGTAAATTTTTAAAAAGAATAAAAACTTTTAATTCCAATGGATAATTTATTGTTAAAACAGATATATTTCAGAAAGTTTTTGCAATCCTTGATCAATCTTGAGAATTAAATGAAACAGTGACTGAGCTACATTGTATACGTTATAAATTCAAATTAACAAAAAATGGAACGAATTATGTTCGCGAAACATGCGTAAACTAAAAGCGTGAGAATTGCTTAAAGAAAGAAAGAAATGTCATTTCCAAACCAGAGTAGAAGTACGTTTTTGTCTGTGCATATATGTTTTTAAATCTATAGTTTTATTTCATAACATTTAAATGTATACCCTTCAAAAATGTTGCTGTGTGCCGTGATATTTTCATTTGCTCCTAGGTGTACCGTTGCTTAAAACACTGATCTAGGAGAATGACATCATTGTCTCAGACTTTCTCGGAAGGAAGAAGCCATCCTCTCAAGAATCAGAATAGGACACACCTATACCTCTAAGTCATCTCTCATAAAAAATAAACATTCTCCTGAATGCGCAGCATGTCAGGAAGCATTTATCGTAAAACATCCTAACCGACTCTAGTGACCTTGCTTATATATGTCAATGATTTTACGACATGACTGGTCTAGAGGACATTTTCAAGAAGTTAAAAGCAGAGACTATCCTAGCCTACTTGAAGGAGATTACAGCACTAAATAACTCCGTTTCAAAGGCAGAACTGGAAATTGATAACGCCAACGAACTAAAGGATTGTTTTCAAGCCATATATTTAAAGCAAATCTTTTCGGCATTAAATAACCGGCAGAGGTATGCCGTTAGTCGATCAATCAATCAAACATACTTTATGAGTTCAGTAGGGTACATTAAAAAAAAAAAAACAAAAAAAAGAAAAAAAACTTCTCTATCTCTCTCTCTCTCTCCCGGTCAAGATCAACACCCTACTACCTCGGAGGGTGGGGGTGCTCGGGTTTTCTTTCCTTTTTACTTTTTTGGGGGGGTTGTCGGTTTTACGATTTATATTTTCTTTCTTTTTTAATAAGGAAAAAAAAAAAGAAAGAAATACACACTCTTTGTAACTGCGTTGTTATAATACCTAGTCAGTCTCTACAACCGCCCCCCCCAAAAAAAACCCCCTCATTAAATGCTGCGACTCCAATCAATTAACATTACGTTAATACAACACACATCATCAATACGGACCTAATGGAGCACTTTGGCTTTGTAAAAACAATGCGCTAGATTTGGCTGACTCGTTCTGTAGTAGAAGTTCTGACTGGCACTAAATCGGTTGGGTTTCGATCCGGGTTTGAGGCATTCGGTTGTCTAGTCGCACTGAGGAGCTGTGATACAGCGAAACAGTACTGTATGCGAATAACACACACACATATATATATATATATATATAAATAAAAAGAAAGAACAGCAAGATATATAATCCGGTGTTCTTTTAGATATTTTTATTTTTACAAAATAGTGCTCAATGTCTAGAAAAATAGATTTATCTGTAACCTTGGAAACATGAATTTTGTTTTAGCTGTGTATTTAAAACCCAGTAATTTTTAAAAGTTACTCCAAAATTCGCTTGAGGATGAAATGGAACTAATGTCTTTAATTTAATCACAAAATTAAATTCGGGGCTTTTAGCTTCCGTTTTTGAAACCTGGTTAGAACTGTGTAGCGAAAAAAAACATATTTTAAATTAATTAATTTATAATATATATATATATATATATATATATATATATATATACCGAGCGTAACAGCAAAATTGTACAAATCGTGTAATAGCAAAATTGTCCAATTGAACCGTTCTATCTTAGAAATGATTAAAATATCTTACTGGAATTCCCCGAGATTTTTATAACATTACTAGACTCTACTTTGAACAATAACAATGTATTTAGCTATAAGTTGAAATGATGATCCCTCGTCCTGTTACGACCTCCTAATCCAGTTTTCTTCTCTATTGATCCTTGATTTTTCAAATTTATTCACCGTTCTCTTGATGGTTCTTGAATAGACTTTGAAGATGGAAGCCAGTGTATGAATGTTGATACCATTACTGAAAACCTGAATGATATTTTCCTCTCACCATTGCTCAGTTGGGAAGATATAGTGGAGCTGACACTAAACAGTTTTAACCTGTTCTCTTTCTAGTTGAATAACAAAGGGTTTTCAGTGATTCTTAAGACAAATGGTGTCAAAATTATCCCATGCTGTTACACCCGGTATATATATATATATATATATATTGGAAAAAATCAAACATTACATTTAAAAGTGATTGAATTCACCCATTTCAAGATCGGCATGTTCACCGAGAGGAGGTTGATCAAATGTAATGGAATTGTGGCATATAGAAGACGACACCGTAGAGTTGGGATTTTAAAAATTCTCTCTCTTTTCCGGTCAAAATTAACACCTTACTACATCGGAACGGGACGTATGGCTACCTCGGGGTTTCTTCCCTTTTTTCTGTTTTTTTTTTTTTGGTTTCTCGGTTTTGCGTTTTACATTTTTTTTTAAAAAAAAGAAAGAGAAATACCCACCCTTTGTAACTGCGTTCTTATTGCCTAATAGGGTGTAGTGGGAGGAAGTAGCAGTTGAAAGATTATGTTGTGCTAATTCCAAATGAGGAAGGCACCCAAGGAAAATGCACAAAAATTTCACCCCAATGCAGGTCAAACTTTTCCAAGTTAATTTGCACATTAATATTAATTAGTTACTAGTTTTAACCCATGAAAATTTCACAGTTTTCCTATTTTAATTTACTGATGAATCTTAATTCTTCAGTTAATGATTGATTAAATCCATGACATGTTCTAACGACAATGAATTATCCACAGAAATTCCCCTATTGCTCGTTAAATATTTGAGCTTAACAAAATATTGCAATAACAATAATAAAGATGAATGCTGTTCGTTATTTTAAAGAAGTAAGGGAGTACAAATGAAAAGGTTTGAAACTGATAATTTTTTCCCATTTCACTGAAAAAGACGTTAAACACTTCTACCTTCTTTCATTGATTTTCTCACTAGAACCAACCAGTTTTACATATATCTTCTATCTTCTCACGCAAACAAAACGGAATAGTTTATTATTTAAAAGGTGTTAGCAGGAGACATAAAATACTTCTTTCTTTCTTTCACTGAAACCAAGTAGCGTCTCTGATATGTCTTTTGTCTTTGCACGCGTTCAAAACGGAATAGTCCATTGTTTATGAGCTAGTGGCAGGACGTAACGGTCGTGTGAACTAAGAAGCTAATGGGGAAAATGAATATTTGTCATAAGCAGGTTCTTATCAAGAATCCGCTCTACTGCATTCAATTTGAAAGAACACGCCTGTTCTGTATGGACCAAACGAAACACTTGAAGGTTTACAACATGTAGAATAGTGATTCTCAAATAGTAGGGGAATTCAAAGTGAGGGCGGTATTTCAGGGTTTCAGTGGAGGAGGGGAAATTCTTATAATTTTCACAAGTTTTTCATTGACTTTAATCTCCATCAGGACAAAATTGATTCAAATAACCTGACCATTTATTGAACTCCTTGATTATTGAATAGCAATAGACTGGCATTCTATAGAACTTTTTGTTTATTGAAGTATATTTCAGTTTATTTATTTAATATGATGTTATGAATTAAGACAAATTACTGTACATGTATTCAAGTTTCAAAATCCACCAACATTTTCTATTGATATTAAATTTGTAAAACTATAAAAATAATCCATGTAAATGTATATGTACTAATATGGAAAAGAATGAAGAGTTTCAATAAGGTATGCATATTATTTGTAATGCAACATTTGAATACCTTGGAAATTGGAGAGAACATTCTGACGTACGGTGAAAAGGGTGCATTGGGCAAAAACGTTTTATTCGGACTGTTATCCTCATCTTTATTGCCATATTCACAATGTTTCAGTCGTTGTACACTCCGGCCTTCTTCCGGATCTCTCTATATGTCTGAGATAAGTTATTATGATTACTTATATTATTCGGACTGTTATGTTCATCTTCATTGCCATATTCACAATGTTTCAGTCGTTGTACACTCCGGCCTTCTTCCGGATCTCTATATATGTCTGAGATGAGGTATTATGATTACTTACATTATTTACTTAATCGGACTCTTATGCTCATCTTCATTGCCATATCCACAACGTTTCTAGCGTTGTACATTCTGATTTTCTTCAGATATTAGGTATTTCGAACCGAACCCATTATTTCGTCGACCGGGGTAGATTGTTCTAGTTTCTCGTGCCGGATATCTCAGTTATTTCCCTTTAACTCAACTCTCCAAGTTTTTGGTTTACCACTGCTGAAGCGTGGAACTCACAACTCTTTGGGTCTAGTCACTGGATCTAGCCAACGGCTTTATCCACTGGCCACGTGTCCTTGAGGACATCTGCGTATAAATTTCTGGGACTGATAAATCTAATGTCTCAGCCATCATTTTTTATCAGTGCTCATACTGCAATTTTTTTCTGTTATTATTATTGCATATTTTTTTACTTTAGCTTATATTGCATTTTTTGTTATCCATTGCTTTTCTCTAGCACTCTTTATTACTGGTTCCCATATTGTATTCATTTCTATGCTTGGTCGGCTCGGGAGATTTTTGTGGCCCAGCATATGTGCTGATTCTTTAACTTTGCTTTTCTGCATATATGGCATGAGACTTCATTTAACAACAAGTACTAGATTTCTGTTTTTGCCTATTACCATCTGCACCAGTGTTCACTGATATTAGTAAATGTCTTTGTAGCTATTATAAATGTTGCGATGTCAACGGACACTCGTTGCCACTTTTGTAATGCTCATTGTAGTAGAAACTTTGTAATGGGAAATACAGCTATAGTAACGCCGTTGAACAATGCTAGTGTCAGACGCCTTCGAATACACTTACACTAATAGTATTTGTTCGATAATACTCGCTCGAAAAATACCGAATAGAGAAATAGTATAGAGAATATAGAATAGGGGTCCGTATAGTAATAGAGGATAGAATAGAAATGAAGATCCGAATAGTAGTAATAGAGGAGAAATACGATCGTTAGTCGTTAGCTACTTTCTACATATATGCGCTTCTTCTATAGTCACGTAGTGTACTTAATTCAATAATGGGATCGCCTGTGTTTGCTTATTGGCTGTCTATGTTCAAACTCAAGTGTCGGCATATTCCTATATAACTATAAATTTACTTTATGTGCAGATGTGGCTTCCTGAAAAACAATTAAAACAATTAAAACACTTTTCAATAAATGCATGCTGGGATGTAATAAAATTCTTCTTTTCCAAAAAATGTCCTGGTAATTAAACCTTATCTCACTTCTGTTAAAAAGTACTTGTAGTATAATTTGTGCTAATACTGTAAGTGTTCTTTAATGGTTAGTGAGAATGTCGTATAAAGGTAAGGTTATAATTTTGATTTTTTGGGGTTGTGACGTTTGACATTTGTTTGTCATAAATATTCCATGTCAAAGTTGGGATGCATCTAACTCGTCGGTGAGTCTAATAAGCTGACAAATTCGGTATGTAAAATTTTAGAAAATAACGGAAAATGAGCTTTTACGATTTATTTTAAAAATTAATGATAATACTGATTTCAGAGAAATGAAACAGCTCAGCTTAGTCTTCTTGTTATCAGTTAAGTACCATACGTGATACACAGTTAGGTGATCATGTATCTTTCGATACATGACTGACGAGGCAGATTTTTTTTCCTGCAGTAGTTTACATTTTTTTTTTGCGGTAGATCTGTTGCCATCCTAGGCAATAGCTGGGGAGAGAAGAGGAGTATTAACACGTAAGTGATTGTAATGGATTTGACTAGAATTCGAACTCGGTTCTCCGATTTCTCAATCCGAGCCGCTATCCATTACTCCACAGTGCCTCCACGAGAGAACAAATTTAGCCTTTTTGTTTACTCCTCAGTTCCAGAATAAAATGTGCTGGGATGAAACACTGTGAACGACTGGATATTTTGTAAGCAGCTAAACTGATTACATTGAAAAGAGTATTTAAACTTCAGAGAAATGAAGGCGCGAAATGACTTCCTCATAGAAGGAAAAGAAATTGAGTGATTTCGAGAGATATGTAATATTTCCAGCAACACATTGGAAACGCTAGGTAATTTGAGAGACGAACAGGTTGATTACACCTTTTAATCCTAATGGGATATATACGCCCCAAGAAAATAATGTCTGTTATTAATTTCTGTAAAGAATCCCAGTTATTTGTTAAGTAATAATACTATTGGGACATTTTTGTGCCGACCAAAAAAAAAAAAAAAACCAGAAAAAAAGAAGCTTACTTTGTGTTTAACAACACAATATTATATTAATCCTGCTATATGGCAATGATTGCTGGACAATTTTCTCACAGATGAAGAGGCTACTTGAGCGAATAGCGATGTGGTTCTATTGAAGAATGAAGAGAATATCATGGGCGGAACATGTTAGCAACGCGGAAGTTTTAAGGGAAATAGGAAGAAAAAAACAATTATTCTTAGAATCAGAGAGAAATAGTTGAAAGTTGATTGAGGAATGTGATATAAATGCAAGGCTATGTTTAGTTTAGTTTAATTTGTTTAGTGTTATGGCATATGGGTCATTTAATGCCGGCAACTTTTTTTTTTCTGGTAATTTTTTTTTGTCAAAATTTTTTTTTGGTAATTTTTTTTTCTGTTAATATTTTTTCCTCAAAGATGTATAGCTGGTAATATTATTTTTTCAAAAACGTATTGCTAGTAATAGTTTTTTTTCAAAAAAGTATTTCTGGTATTAAAACCTATTTTTACACTTTTATAATGCTTTTTAAATCAGTTTTGGGGTTAACTATTTGACCATAGCTGGGACCCTAACAGGTGCTACCACCCCGGGTCAGGGTGAACCTGGGAACACCAGCAATTAAGAGGTGGTTCCATGCTCCTCAAAACCTCCTGATCAGAGGCCTTGCTGTTGGACATAGTTTATTGTCTTACCCTGGACGCGGATGTAGTTTATCGTCATACCCTGGACGCGCAAGACGATGTAATATGAATTAAAGATTATGAAGTTAAAAAGAATAGATAACGGTTAAGCCTTGACTTAAGTGGAACTTTCTTTTTACTTTTGGAATACGGATGAGGGTGATTAGACTTTCTGGACGAAGACTTGCAAGTCCTATCTGTAAATTCCTGAACTGGTGAACCTAAAGAGTGGAGCTTACGGCCATATCACGTTGAAACATCGGTTCCCGTACGATCACCGAAGTTAAGCAACGTTGAGCCTGTTCCGTTCCTGGTACTGTAAACTTCGATGTGCGGGTGGTGTAATGAATAATGGCTCGGAATTGTTAATCGGAGAGCCGAGTTCCAATTTCAGCTGGGTTCGTTATATTCACTTACGCGCAAATACCCTTTCGAAAGGTATAAATCCACGTCTTCTACCCCAGCTATGGGTTAATTTTAAGACTTTTATCACTAAAACCATTATTATCTCCAACTCAAAAAAGTTTGCTTAAAATTGTTGACCATGTTTGCCGTAGTCTCTGAATTTGGAATCCAGTGAAGTCCGTAATGTCTTCAATATCAGAGGTTGGCAGTGAAGATTCGGAGAAAGTAGCGGCTGTTAATTCTTTAAGTCTTCGATATCAGGTTGGCAGTGAAGATATTTTGGGAGAAAAAACAAAATGGCTGCCTTTATACACGTCGGATTGAATATTTTGAGCATTCTGATTGGTTAATCCTTCTATTGGTGAAGTATAAAATGAGTCAGCTCATTTTGGCTAGCTCACTAGTAAAAAAACTAACCAAAAATTCTAACAAAAATATTTAGATTTTGGCATTAAATAACCCATAGAAGTGTTGATATGCCGCTAAACAAAAACAACCACACAACTAAATAATGGGACTTATCTAATTTTTTGAAATTTGTTTCTTTTCACATCTAATTTAAAAAAAAATCATTTCAACTCAAGTAAGGCAACAAAGCAACTAAGACGCAAGTGTGGGGGTACTGAGTGTGAAAGAATATAAGAAAGAGAGAAACATTATTAAAGAGTGAGAACGATAAAAGAACAGAAATGAAAAACAAAACAAAACAAAAAACAAAACAAAACAACAGAGGACAAGGATTGACATTCCATGTAAATTTTTCAAGATCAAAATTGACCAGAAAGCAATATGCTAGAAGAGAGTTTAGTTTGGTTTGTTTTATGGCATATCAACCTCAATGGTTTATTTAACGCCGACAAAATTTTTATTGCTGGTAATATTTTTTTCTTCAAAACTCTATTTCTAGTTATATTTTTTCTTCAAAAATGTATTGCTGGTAAATTATTTTTTAAAAATGTATTGCTGGTCATATTTTTTTCTCAGAAATGTATTGCTTGTAACATTTTTTTAAAAATGTATTTCTGGTAATTTTTTTACAAAATATTTCTGGTATTAAAACCTATTTTTACACTTTCTTAGTATTTTGACTCCAGTTTGGACCCTAACAGGTGCTACTACAGGGTGAACCTGGGAACACCAGCAATTAAGAGGTGGTTCCATGCTTCCCCAAAGCTCGTGATCAGAGGCCTTGCTGTTGGACGGAGTTTATCGTCTTAACCAGGACGCGGATGTAGTTTATAGTCATACCCAGGACGCAGATGCAGTTTATTCTCTTACCCAGGACACGGATGTAGTTTATTCTCTTACCCAGGACACGGATGTAGTTTATTCTCTTACCCAGGACGCAGATGTAATTTATCGTCATAATCAGGATGGGGAAGAGAGTTTCACAAGCCTGAAATGAGAGAAAAGAAACTGTTAGTATAACCTTATTATCTTCTGCCAAATAAAACTAGTCTATTTTTTAAAAGTTAAGAATTTCTGTTCGTCGCACGTTGCCCCCGTGTGACTTTGCATGCATGTATTTAATGCATATGCGTAGGTCTCTTCTGAAATAAGACATGAGATAAAATTCATTCCTCTGCCCCACAGTCTGGACAAACCCTACCATAGGCTGAGCAATAAAATCATAAAGTTGGAATAAAGAAAAAAAAATTAATAATTTTTTTAAAACACTAAAAAATATTATATAATTATAAGATTTTATTAAATTTTTCAAAAATTATTCGGTAATAAATTAAATTGTTTCTAATTTGTTTTAAAACTTTGTAGAAATATTTTTTAATCCTTTCATTGAATTAAAATATACAACACACATGCAAACGTACATACACATTAGAATGAACTTGAAATGGCCACCTATATCGCGATGGTTAATTTCTCTTTCTGACTGGTTAACAGACAAAAAAATAAGGATAATCCCTTTGAAGTCATTTTCATAATTTCTGTATTTAAACTGAATATATTTTCTAATACATGTAGTATATTTAAATGAATAAAAGATTTAGATTTGATCATTTTCCTGTCAGCGAAGCGACTGGAACCAAAGTAATACTATATGACTAGTAATTAAAATATATTGTTTGTTTCAAAGATATTTTTCAGTCGGAATATCTATTGTCTCAAGTACCAAGTATATCTATTGTCTCAAGTATAAAGATCATACTATATTTATAGTAATAATATTATGTTGTTATTGTGAGAGTTAATAGACTCATGCTTTGTTTCAACGGATGAAAACGGTAAATATATGTCCGATAATGAAGATAGTCTTTAGTTAGCGACACTAATTCTAATCAACAGAAGCTTTTGTGTTACTATTAGTTTCACCCGTTTCCGCATTTCTACTCTTCCTCCAAACGACATGGTTATAGAAAATGATGAATATAAAACCATTTAAACACATTGGGATATGAAAAACGGGAAAACCTGATGTAAACAAGTAACTCGTCAAGCACGCGAAGTAGTAGCTTCTATCCAGAGTTACCACAACTCTGTCCGTAGCGTGCGAAACTTACAGTCGGCTGCTCCAGATTTTGTCCGTTGCTTCCGATATCCAATAAAGGGGGTCCGTAATACCTAGATATGAGTGTATAGGGAAGAGGATTTGTGTGTTGGCGTTAAAGCATTTTTATTAGCAGGTTACCACAAAGGGTTTGATTATTTACTATTAGCTGAAGTTATTATTGGAGCGGGCATGTTTTGGTCTTCTTCTTCTTCGTGTAATGTCCATTTAAATGGTGGGAGATAATGATTCTTCACAGCTTCCTGTACTTTGTATCTTAGCTATGTTTGTCTTTTTACTACCCAACTTATGTTCCGCCATCTATTTACACAAATTATTTTACATCTAAAAAAATATTTAAATTTCAAATACCGAAAAATTTTGAAAAAAACCCAAAAAACCCCCCAAAACATCAAGTACACGATAAATTGGAGTAGATTGGTTCGCCTATCGCCTGCTTTACACCTCTACCCGGTTTATTGAAAGGAGTAGATGTTTAAACCTTGTTACCTGTTTAGGATTGTGTTTCCGGTTCCTTCTAATGTATACTACAAGTCTATACTTCTAACATCTCCGTCTGAATTCTTAAATTTTATTTAGTAATTATTTATTTTATTTTTTCTCCTCAATAGGAGTAGAAATGCTCACTTCTTGTCCGGTTCACACTCTTTCTCGATCTTTTGAATAGGAGTATAGGTTTATCCCTTGTTCCCTTTTTAGGATAGGGTTTCTGGTTCCTTCTAAAGTATTTTCATTCTTTTACTCTCCCAGTAACCCCATTACATCTTAGTGGCCTTGCTAGGGGCGAACTGATAGAAAAAATGGAAGAAAGTTTATTTCCCAACTTACCCTTCTAAAAACTTAAAATTTCCTTAAAGAAATCCTTAATATCTTAAAAATAATATTCAATTATTGTTTCATATTTTTTCGAAACAGGTCCCTCTATTATTCCACCCTAAATTTTTGGAGCCACCCTTGTAAAAACTCCCAAGATTTTTTAAAAAACTATATATATTTACTGCACTTTTCATATATTCGGGCAGTTTATTTCAATAGAATAATACTGTTTCCATAAAATGTTCGCGTCTTTATTGGTGTGTAAGATTAGATGTTGTATTCTTTTTTATATTCTAAAAAATGCTTTGTCCATAATTGTCTCCGATTAAAATATAAAACGTTTCAGTAAGGTCACCTATGGAATGTTAAAAGGTTGAAAGCTTGTGTGTATTTTAGGTGAATGTACGTGCCCAGTATGTAAGAAGCATACAAAAACTTGAGTTTCTGCTACAGTCGTTTATTTCTTTTATGGTAACTTCAGTGTAACAAATTTCTCAAAGTCTCTTGAGTATGCCCGTTTTCTTCGTTGATTCAGATGTATCAATATTTAAAATGGTCGAGCTCAAGTTAACTTTGCGCTGAGTTGGAACGATCAATTCACTTACTTCATGAGTAGAGCTGCCAAAACAAGTCCTAACAGTGTCGTTGGAAAGTGGAAAAAAAAAGGAAAGAAACATGTTTTTCTTACCGAAAGTGGGATCATGAAATCACGGATGTGACCAAAAAACTATTTCCGGTTTTCTTTATGACTTGCGAAAATGGATTTCTTCTTAATTTTCTATTATTATTTTATTCATTGGTTTTATTTCATTTCCCCCACTCACCACGTATTTTTAATCCTAAAAGTGTCGTGAATGTAGGTGTTAATAATAATGTTTAAATATATATGTCGGCTTTGGTATGTTTCTTGTAAGTGGGGACATGGTTGTATAAAAGTTTGCATGTTTGCGAAAGATTATATAGCGAAATGTATGATTTTTTTGCGTTAGAAAATAATGTCACCGTATGGTGGCTTTGACGCGCGCTTGTCTGTGTGTGCGCGCGCATGCATGTGCATGTGTGCGCATGCGTGTGAGGATATGGCCGAGTTTCTGAATGCTCGCGTGTGTACTTTTCTATTGTTGTCAGAGGGGCCTCTAAGCTTGGATGAGCTCATTCTTGGCCGGGGTCAGGGTGATCTAAAAGGGTAGGGAACATATTGAGAGTACTCATCTACGTTCTCACGGAGTTTTGTTTCTAGTATGCAGAGAAGCGAATGCACCTGTAATTGCATTAGTATGCATGTGCTTATAAGAACAGGTGTTGCCGGCAGGTAAAATGGGCAATTCAAATATTTTCTCCACCCTGGCTGCTCTCTTTCTTAATTTCTTTCACTCTCTATTACACTTAAACATCTATCTATCTATCTATCTATCTATCTATCTATCTATCTCAGTCTATTCACATCTATCTATCTATCTATCTATCTATCTATCTATCTATCTATCTATCTATCTATCTATCTATCTATCTCATCTATCTTCATCTATCTATCTATCTCAGTCTATCTATCTATCTATCTATCTATCTATCTATCTATCTTTCTATCTATCTATCTATCTATCTAATCTCAGCTATCTATCTAGCTTCTCAAATGTTTTCTCCATCCTGGCCACTATCTCTCTTTTTCACTTTCTAACTTTATCTTCTATTCACTATCTATTACTATCTATCTATCTATCTATCTATCAGACTAGCTATCTATCTATCTAACTTTATTTATCTATCTATCTATCTATCTATCTATCTATCTATCCAAATGTCTATTTTCTTCGCTCTCTATCTATCTATCTCTCTTTCTCTTTCTAACTTTATTTCACTCTCTTACACTTCTTTCTTTCTTTCTTTCTTTCTTTCTTTCTTTCTTTCACCCTATTGATTTATTCATATTTATCTCTGTTCATATCAATTTTAATTCCTTCTTGCTTTCTCTGATTCTCTTTTTCATTCCTTTGTCACTCTCCACCCCTTTCCTTTCCTTTTTGAACGCGCACAAAAGAACAAAAGAGATGTAGTCGCGAAAGAGAAGAAATAGATCTCAACACAGGTGTACGTCCATTCGCACACATACCTTATATGTTAGGCGTATTTCACTGTCCCTGTTAACATTGAAAATAGGTGTAACAGCAATTTTTTTTCTTCTTTTAATGTTACTACTGCATGGGCGTTAGTAGTTTACCCAAGTGTGGTTCATCCATCAACCATTTTGGCATACCACCGACAAGACGTGCATTTTTTGGTCTCAAGATATCTAAATGTGAAATAGCGTAGGAAGAATTAGATTTCAAAAGGACATTAATATTAAATGAACATAGAAATTCATAGTAGGAATTTCCTACTGAAAATCATTACACTATAAATAAGTCATTTATATAAGAAAAAACAATACTTACTAGGTCTCCTTCGCACACGAACCCGACCGTCTGGTCGACAGAACTGGAAACGTGACTAATATAGTTCTGCACCAGGCTTTCACTAATCAATCAATCAATCAATCAATCAATCTATCTATCTATCTATCTATCTATCTATCTATCTATCTATCTATCATTTTTTTCATTTTATTGTATTTATTTCATGTGATTACCAAGGCTATCCAATTACCTATCCTTTGTAGCCCTTAATAAATTTTGTCTTTTTGTTATCTCTCCTAAAATCTGTTCCGACATCCATATACACACGCTTGCTCGGTAGGTTATGTTTTATTTTTTCTCCCCCTCTTGCCGTTGATATTCCCTGTGAGTATCAAAATTTTCAGGCCCTCTTTTCTCATTACGTGTCATGGAAATTTCATCTTTCTCTTCCTGATGTTAAATATAAGTGTCCTTTTCCCCATTTTCTCTAAAACCTTGTCGTTGCTTACATGTTCAGTCTATGGTATTCTCAGCATCCTTCTGTTGCTTTTTGAGCTAACTATAAGTAATTTTTTTCATATTTATCTCTATTTTATCTATTAATCTTTATTTTTATTACTTATCTATCTTACTCTTTTATTGCTCTCTCTCTGTTTTTTTTCTATCGCTCTCCACTCATTTCCGTTTATTTTTGTACAGACAAGAAAGAAAAAATAGACGACCTGTTTTTTTTCAAGATATGTAAATGAAAAAAAAACTTACAAGGCAGAGGTAGTTTGATGTATTTCAAAATGGCGTCAATACTCCGTGGGCACAAACATCTCTAGTGTAGTGTACGATTAACTCCAGGAAATACCAGAGGTTTGAATCGAATCTAATGTCAATCAAGAACCTTTAAAAACCGCGGATATTATTATCTTGTTATCACAGTTGTCATTGGTTTTGTAGTTCTTTATGAATTGTGAATTCTTAACAATTCCCTGAAAATATAACTTCAAAGACACCTGGTTTTAAACCTATCAACTGAAGTGATTATGATAAAATATCCCTGGAGCATACCAGAAAAATATAACTTTTTGGTTACACCCATCCATCTCCCTATTGTCAAAGAAAGAAGAGAATGATGCATAAATATTTTTGTGGCAGAAAATCTTTGAAACAGTACCTTGGGAGAATTTTTTTTTATTATTCCTGGAAGTGGGAAAGGACAAAACCACCCAGTGTACTGTTCTCAGCAATTTAGCTTAATGTATGAAAAAAAACCCCCAAAAAACAAAACAAACAAAAAACCAAAAAACAACCCTACTTAATCTGAGAATTTAAAAACAACTTCGTACTGAAATCAAAATCTGATTATCATGTAAGCATATTTGTCATTGGTTTTGTAGTTCCTTATAAATTGTGGAATCTTAACATATTATCCATGGACACCACAAGCAGCTTCTTCCATACATGAAGTCATCTATTGAACTGTAAACGTAACTTATCTGACTAGGCAATGCAGTGCCTGAAAATAATCTTTGAATCCATACCTTTGCAAGACAAATATTTTTGAACCAATTCTTCTAGTGATGACTGATTTCATTTTTGTTATATAATAATTCCTAGCCTCTGACAATCAACAGAGGTTTATCCTTTGTTTCCTGTTTAGGATTGAGTTTCAGTTTCGGAAAAAAAATTACTTAATCTGAGAAGTTAAAAACGGCGCAGATGTTTTGTATTGAAATCAAAATCTGATTATTTGTAAGCATATTTATCATAGGTTTTGTAGTTCCGTGTGAATTGTGAATCTTAACACATTATTAAACAGCCTCCTGAAGTCAGATGTCGAGCTGAAAGAACTTGAAACGTGACTTGTTTGCCAGTCTTCCGTGGTTTAACGGGTATATTTTCTGGCCCAGATGGAGTACAGTAACCGGTGCTAGAGTCACAATTGTGTAACCTTTGTTAACAAAACTTTATTGAAGACAGCATATGAAGTTCATTAAATAAGCTGTACCAGCATTGATGTGATCGGCTGCAATGCCGCCCTTTGATGGGTGATTAACACATTGTGAATTGTTTCTCTTGTATCATTTGTGGGTACACAGTTTTCCATTGTGATCGGTCCAAAATTCACACATTCCTGGTATGCACTTGCTACTGTTACTAAAAAAAATATTGCAACCTCAGATATAGCGAATCCCATATATCTAACCATAACAACACTTCCTCGATGAAAGATTGGTGTATCACCTACAATTACGGCTTCAACGACCCTTTCATTGTGAAAGAGTCATATATCGCCTAACTTTATGACCCCTGCAATTATTCCGTGGTGAAGGAAAGGTGTATCATATCCACGTTGGCACAGCTATGCCACCACTTTAGCTGTTACACCACGGATGCGTCATCAGGCTTAGTCATTTTCTACAAGTGGGGTAAGCGACCATCTAGGGTAGTGTCTTTAAGTTTTTGGCACTTCCGTTTATAATGCACAAGGAAAACCTTTATCAAAGTACGCATCATCATCATCATCATCATCAGTCCCATGATCGGGTGTGGTCGTAGGGTCACTGAGTACCGGACCAGTTCCCTCCTCATATCTGGGTTGAAAACCGAAGTATTCATTCATGCGTAGTATATCTTGTGCAAAGTAGACCTGGCGGAGCCCATCTCTATCTATGTAAAACCACAGCCGATATCCGCCATTTTGAAGACTAGCCTTGGATTCCGTCTGTGGAAACCTCTACCGAAGCCCTTGCCTTCAGTCTAGAAAGCCTTCGGCCCGGCAATGTCGTGTCATCAATACACGGGCTGCATACACAGCTATGGAGCCTAGACTACCCGATTGTGTTAAATGGACGTTGACTACAAGAAGGTTCGGGTCTTGTTTTTCATTTTGGTTGGTGTCTTGCCACCCAAAATTACCCGAAAAGCCTGGTTAATCGCCGATGACCCGACAATGTGGCAGGTAGTACTGCGTTGCAGGGTACCAGTACCACTCAGTGTGACCTGACATAAAAGAATTATGAAAAATAAAGTATGTAAAATTCAAAAATTTAAATTCAAAATATGTTATATTTGCTACGTGATTGAACGAGGGCGCTACCCTCGTCTATTTTTGGACGTGTGCGTGCATACATATATATGCCTTTGAACGTCTATTGTATGTAGATATATACCTTTGTGAGTGGTAGTGCTTATGACGTGGTCTTCTCATCTCTGTATGCCTGATTGCATGTGGCGACGTCATTAACGCAGTTTTATGGTTACTGGCAACAATAGTGATTTGACCCGGCCAGTAGATTATACTCTTAGCCGAGAGAATCCAAATATCACCGCCCATTCGGAAAAAGATACGTACGTTTTGTTGTCAGTGAGAAACAGAATATATGTCAATGTTTATGCTTCGTCCGTAAACACACCCACACACAAAATCTCTCCCTTTGCACACACACACACACACACACACACACACACACACACACACACACACACACACACACACACACACACACACACACACACATATATATATATATATATATATATGAAGAAATATAGTATTATGGTGTGCTATATTTATGGGATAAAGTGCTCAATATCAGAGATAGAGCGTGTGTAAATATAAAAGTGAACATAGAAGTCAACACATAGAGGCGACAGTCTGTTTCATGCTAGACGCAATCGTCAGGCCACGAGTGCTGTTATTTTTCTCGGTTATTTATATATAGGGTCAGTGGTGCATTGTGGGTAGTCTATTATGGCGGTTATTTTTACCGGAAGTCGTTTATTTGTTTATTTATTTATTTGGGTTAAATTATTTTGCTTGTCATTATTTATTTTTATTTTTTATTTTTACTTCTTATCTTATCTTTGTTTAAGTAGATGGATGCTGCCTTCAGGTCAATTTTGGTGTTAAAAGGATTTTTGTTGGTCTCTCGTTCCACTGCACCCCACACATAATAATCAAGGGTTTGCAGGCTAGGGGGATTTAGGTGATCACATCTAAATAGTCTGACAGCCATGGTTGGGTTCTCCTGATTGTGTGGCATGGTGCAGAATCCTGTTTCCAGATACTGGGTTTTCCAGCAGCCACACTGTTGGCTCAGGGCTACACTACCTCCTGAAGATATTTGATGTTGGCCTCAGTTTTGAGTCTGTGTCCAAGAAATTCGGTTTTTTTTTTCTTATCAGAACGACCTGACTCAGTTTTCCGAGCTGTCGTACCTTAGTAATCGCCATTAGACTCATCCAACTCTTTCCGAATCCTCTGCACAGTCTTAAAAACTTTGGGGTGGGTTCTTCACACCAAAACAAAGGCAAAAGTTCATATATATATATATATCCGCAAATCCTTCGTTTTTGAGTTATTAAGTTTACGTTAGACGATGTTAAATGTACAATCCAAGATACAATCTAAAAATATTTTTACAAACACTGTGGGGGGGGGGGTTTCCTGAACCAAAATGTTCATATAAATATATGTCCAAAAGGCCATTGTTGTACTGCAACACAGCAACTCATAAGAAATATATATGTTCTACACAAGCATGAACCAGACGGATCAATGACGAGATACAGCTAGCAATAAAGCAATGGAAAAATAAAGGAAAAAAGACAATTATATATACTTAAAATAAACCAAAGTATCATATATAAATAAACCAATAGGAAGAGAGTTAAATAAAAGGAGTAATCACATATAGAAGATAAATGAAGTTTAAAAGTGCAAGGGTGAAAATATATTATATCAGTTGGAATTTACTTCTATGATGACATTTAGAAATCAATTCATTCCTTTTATTTAGCAAAGTGTTTTGATTGTTAAATTTAATAATTCTAATTTTCTCCTCCAAATATACATTACATCTACCATTAAAGATACAAGGATTCTGAGCACACACACACATACACACACAAACACACACACACACACAAACACACACACACACACACACACACACACACACACATATATATATATATATATATATATATATATGGTACTTTGTGTTCCACATGTTTTGAATGAACCGCTCGATGAATACTCATGTCCATTCTCAGATTTAAAAGCTTTAATAAATCAATCACACTTTTCTCTTATATATAAACACGTGTAACAAAATAAATCCTTATATTTGCCTTGATAAAGTCCTTCATCAGACTAAACACGTCGGTTAAAATAGTTTTCCTCTTTATTCATATATATATATATATATATATATATATATATATATATATATATATATATATATATATATATATATATATAAAAAATAGAAAATAACATAACTAAAGAAGCAAACGAACATAGCAACAAACTAAAATTAGATAACAGAATTAAACAATTAATGAAAGAAGAACCATTCTTTAAATTAAAAGACCATAAGGACAATTTTTTAAATGAACCAACATATAGACTATTAAATCCTGTAAAAACTAATATAGGAAAAAAAAGTAAGCGAAGAAGTAGTAGAAAATATATGTACAAAAACTAAGAAAAATACTCTATATAAACCAGTGGAAAATACAAAAGAAAGTATCAATTGGTTCAACAGTATTACAAACCAAAAAATTGCTCTTTTATACAATTAGATATAAAAGACTTGTATCCATCTATTATTAGGTATATATAAAATAAAACATTAAATTTAGCAAAACAACACTTAAATATTAAAGACAAGGAATTAGACCTAATTAATCATTGCTATACTACAACAATAAAATATGGATAAAAACACAATGGTAATAATAAGAATGAGAAAATGATGTAACAACGGGCAGTTATGATGGCGTAATTTTTGCAAACTCATAGACATATATATCTTAAATAATTTATCAACGATCATTAATAAAGAGGATACAGATGTATATACAGTTGATAGTCTAATAATTATAAGAAATTATAACGGTAGAAAAATAGAATATATAAGAAAACAAATAACAGAAATTTTTAACAAATTAGGTTTTAAAATAGACATAAAATCTAACATAAATTAGTAAATAGTAAATTTTCTAAACATAAAATTTAATTTAAATAATAATGCATACAAACCGTATAGGAAAGCAACTAATAATCCCATATACATATAAACAAAAATAAAATCAGCGTCCTACTATATTTAGACACCCCGGCTCCCTAACTCCCAACCACATCTTGCCACTCCCTCCAAGCAACATAGTTGCATGCACGTTTAAAGCAATAGCCGACGGAGTGGCTATTTTCTAGCTTACGTATCATCTGAAAGTCTGTTTGTGCCCCACTGAAAAGACCTTGGTCCGTATTTGTCCTCTTAGGATGACAAATTAATACTTTCACTGGAACCTTTGGAAGAGACCTTATTTCATGGCGTTAAAAGTAAAAAAAAAAAATAAAACTTGAAATTTTACTCCGGGTCCTCGAGGCCCAACATAATATTGTTCATAGGCTCAAATTAAATTTTATGTGGGTAATTGAATGGAAAAAAAAAATGTAACGCGTTTCGTCATTCCAAAATTCAAAGGTACGTAAATTTAAAATTTCTGGCGTCCGATGTGTCTTGATGTGCAGTCTAGCCAACTTTATTCACCTTAGAAAAT
This sequence comes from Acanthosepion pharaonis, assembly GCA_903632075.3. NCBI lineage: Eukaryota > Metazoa > Mollusca > Cephalopoda > Sepiida > Sepiidae > Acanthosepion > Acanthosepion pharaonis. Next base: position 24,949 of record CAHIKZ030000691.1, read on the forward strand.
GTGGTGAGACATTCTGTTGTCACTGTTGTTTTTAAATACCCCGCATTGTAATAGGAGTGGTCTAATTAAGAAAGGTCATCGGGTAACTTTTTTTTCGGTCCGTTTAAATAAATGTTTTTCTTATTTTTATAAGAATGGGTCCATATTTGTTGTTTCTTGTATTTAATTACTATTTGTCTATATTTCTGATATAAGGTAATGTTGTCTCTCTGTATCTTTTCTATATTAATATTTTTCATGGTAATTGTTCGGATGAGCTCTTCGCTAGGGTAATATAGACATTTCGAATTTAAGCTCAGTACTAGAATGGCGTTGAGTACTCATCAGTTTATAGTTGATTTGTCTAGTTGTAATCGTAAATTCTATGCTAATGTAGATTCATGTCTCGCACTTTTCGCTTGTACAACTCTCTTCCAGCTCCGTATTTTATAAGGACAACCCCAGACCATAAGCCTATCTGCAGAGCCGGCAGAAATTTGTACAGCCTGGTTGGGATATCCTACTACACCCGACGTACTCCCATGGCATTGTACATTTGGATTACCACTTATTTCAATTCCTACAAAATACACTTGATGGGAAGAACTTCAATTTTCTGAAAGCCTGTAAAAAACACTTAGACCAATTCATCACCAAGAAAGATGATATGTTCCAGGAGGATGATACCGTGAAGCGGCTTCAAATTAGGGAAATTCAGTCGAGCAAAATGCCGTATATGTGGTTGAATAAATCTATGTATAAATATCTAATTATTGGTTTTGAAATCCACTTAACTATTAACTATTTTCCCGATCCAGTATTAAATAACGCGATCTTTTCCTAATGAATTACGTCTAACTTCATATTTTTAAACTATAATTCATGGATGCTTCTAACGTCTCCGCATAAACTCCGAAATTTTATTTACTCATTTCTTTTTAATTTAATCTCTTACTTATATATATTTTTTAATTGGAGTAGATAGGTTCATTATCTGCCGATTCACACTCCTTCCTAGTACTCCTAGTAGTAATGACGATAATTACATCCAGCAGTAAGGGCTTCGGTCGGGAGATTGGAGGTTTTCAGGAGCATGGAACTACTCTTAATTGCTGCTGTTCCCAAGTCCACCCTGACCCGAGATGGTAACATCCATTAGGGGCCCCTAGTTATGGACAAATAGTGAACCGCCAATCGACAACAAACTACTATGAAAGTATAAAAATACATTTTAATAGTGAAAATACCAACAATACATTTTTGTATAAAACATTAGCAACAATACATATTTCTAGTGAAAAATTAGCAACAATACATATTTCTAATGAAATTGCCAATAATACATTTTATAGTAAAATGACCAACAATACATTCTATCTCTAGTTTAAGGCATAAAATTGAATTAAGAATATATTTAGATAAGGCCATAAAATTGTGTTTAATATATTTAGACTTCGACATTAAATAACCCATAGAGGTGTTGATATACCCTAAAAGAAATCAACCACTTAGACTTCTTCTCGTCTTTTGAATAGAAGTAGAGGTTTGTGTCTTGTTTTCTGTTTAGGATTGGATTTCTGGTTGCTTGTCCTAAAGTCCTCTCATTTTCTTTCACTCCCACTAACCTTTTGTGTCTTAGTGGCTTTATCGCCTTGTTTGGAGGGAAATGATTAAAAAAAAATTATTTTTCCCGGAATTATTAATTGTAAACACTAAATCTAATCTTTAAAATATATTAATTGTTGAATTTTCTTGCAGTCATTCTGCAGGTTTGTGGAGGGATCACATATCTCATTTGCGGGTGTAACTTATTTCAAACAACGGGCTTAATGTCATTTCCATACTAGTAAAATCTACATCTTTAAAATGCAAATATCTGCCCTTCCATCTTTACGAAATTTCACCGAGATTTTTTTTCTTTTCAAGTATATAGCACGCGCCCCCTGTGTAAACATTGGCGATAAATTCGCCAGTGATGAGTGTTTGAAAACCACTGCTCAGATTGCTATCAACATTTCTAACAAAGAATTAAAGAAAAAAAAATGGATTCTATACTTCTTACCTCCCGACGCACACACTTCGAACGGAAGCTGAAACAGATGCTTACGTCATCATTAAGTGGTTTTACCCAATTGGACATCAACTCTGTCGTTTTAAATAACTGATTACTATCGCATCCCACACATCTATCCATTTGGACACCACCCAGCGACACAGTATTCGACATTGACATAGGACGATTGAATTCATCCAATTGAATTGGTCGGAGTAAGAATTTCAGGCAAATTCGAACGAAAAAGGTATTTTTTTTTAGACGGCAATTGAACAATTTGTCGGGAGTACACAAGATAAACAAACCTCTTCTGATTTATTCAAATACTAGGAAAAAGAATAACGCATAGAAACAACAACAACAACAATAATAATAATAATATACATACATATATATATATATATATATATATATATATATATATATATATATATATATACAGGATATGATGGGTAAATTGTCGCCATATCATGTTTTTAATTTCGCGTATGCGCGAAGTTTTTGATTTTGTCGACTGCACAGAGCAGTAGAGTGGGTTGGGAACCGTCTGTGAGAAAAAAAAAACACCATGACGCAATACACTCCGCCAGAAATTTGGAAACTGCATACTGGACTGCTTAGCATTCGCACCGGAAGCGAAGTTTTTAGGTGTCAATCTGATATCTGTGCAGAGGATTCGGAAAGAGTTGGATGAGTCTAATGGTGATTAGGAATGTGTTTGGAGTGATCACTAGTAATGGCGACGTTATGACACCATTCATCTTCGCACAGGGCATCAGACTCAACACGGTGGTTTACATCAAGTACCTTGAGGAGGTAGTGCAGCCCTGGGTAAAGACATGCCACACAAGCAGGAGAACCCAGTCATGGCTCTCAGACAATTTCAACAACCAAATCACCACTTATCGTTGGCGACCTAGCTCTCCAGACTGTAACCCTCAGGATTATTTAGTGTGGGGGCAGTTTAGCGAGAGACAAACAAAACTCCTTGTAATACCAAAGAAGAACTGAAGGCAAGGATTATGGCAGCATTCACCAACTTAAACAAGGAGACCGTCCAGAAGTGTTGAAGGAGAATTCTGAAGTCGTTTGGAGGTCTTTGGCGATTTTATTGAATAAATTTACTCTTTAGTATTTCAAGATATTTTTGTGCAATTTGAATAAATATATCTGTTAAAATGAGACGTCAGTGTTATTTTCATTTTTGCGCAATTAAGACGACAATTTATCCATCGCACCCTGTTTGGTAATTAAGTGATTTTTTTAACCCGACATTTTTATTACTTCAAATATCATTATAATGGGTTTGAAATAACACACACACACACACACACACACACACACACACACACACACACACACACACACATATATATATATATTTACTATGATAAATTTTCATGATGTTGCGATAGAAAAGTTTACATAGTGTCAGCATTTAATATGGAATATGTGACAAATATGTGAATATGCCTTAGATGTTTAACATTTTTGTTGTCAACGTTTCGTTCAATATAAACATCATTAATGTTATTGAAATAAACGTTCAAATAACTAAAAAATTTGGCAAAAAGAATGAACAAAATTTGAAAAGAGAAAAAAAGAGAAAATAACTAATAAATAATTCAGTCAGTCAGTTACATGCCGTACATAATACACGGTTGAGCGACCATGTATCTTTCGATTAATGACTAACTAGGCAGAAGACTTTCCCGCACTAGGCTGCCGTTTCTTTCTGTGGTAGACTGGTTGCCAACCAAGGCTATAGGACTCAGTCTGTCCTGTTATTCAACCCAAAGTTGGTGGTTTAGAAGAGATGGATTTATACTTTTCCAAAGGGCATTCGCACTTCAGTGAATATAACGAACCCGACTGGAATTTAAACTTGTCTCAACGATTTCTCATTCTCAGCCGAGGCCCATTACACATAAGATAGTTAGTAATGCGAAAAAGAGATAGAGACAATAATAATAATAATAATAATAATAATAATAATAATAATAATAATAATAATAATACACTTACTGCAGCGGCAAAGAATTAAAAAAATGCAAAAACAAATGCAATGGATCAAATGCAGAAACGATGGCAATATAAACCTCTTCATGATCAATATTCTGCCAGTGCCAAATAATCTGCTGTAGAGAAACCCGATATCTATAACTGTTTGTTTCGTGGTGGATCAAAAGCATGAGAAAGAAGGTTTTATTCGAGTATTAGATTGTCCCAAAAGTTCGTAAACACTTGCGAAAAATTGAATTTTTATGCAACACAATCCAGCACAATCGAGACAAGCGATGGGTTCAGAAAGGGCAAGAGACACCGTCGGTTCCAAAACAAGATCGATTCGGCAAGAAAGTCATGTTGTGCGTTTGGTGGAACTTTGAAGGAATCATACATTTTGAGTTGGTTCCGAATGGTCGTGCCATCAGTGCCGAACTTTACTGTCAGCAACTGGAGCGGGTCTACGAGAAGTTGAAGCAAAAGTACCCGGCTCTGATCAACCGAAAGCGCGCTTTGATGCAGCAGGACAATGCCAAACCACACACCGCCAGGAAGACCAAAGACAAGTTTGAAGAGCTGGACGGCGTTGAGGTTCTGCCACATCCAGCCTACAGTCCTGACTGTGCTCCATCAGATTACGGCCTTTTCCGCTCAATGCAACACTTTCTGAAGGGCCGCCGATTCGACTCGTTTGATGAAGTCGAGGAAGCGTGTCAAGAATTCTTTGATTCGAAGCCGGCTGAATGGTACTTTCACCAGGTCCGAAAGCTTGCAGATCGATGGCAGAAAGTTTTGGAAAATGATGGTCTTTATTTTGAGGAATAATTTTTGTTGTTTTTGTTATTACTTGGCGAGTAAAATTTCAATTTTTTGCAAGTGTTTACGAACTTTTGGGACAACCTAATATTTAGAGTATCAACGTTTGCTAATTAGAAATTAACAAGCAAACATGCTGAAACAGTGCTAACCCAAAATGCAGATTCTGATCGAGAAACAACTGACCATCTTGTATCAGGTTGCATGGTAATAGCATCCACCACCTACAAAACTTGGAATGACAGTGTGGGTCAATATCTGCACTAGAAAATCTGCAACATTTACTGGAATGATGCTGCAAGAAATGTACACCAACCAGAGTCGGTTATAGACATAAGATCTGTAAAAAAATCATGGGACTTCACAATACACACAGACAGAGCAATGAAAGCCAATCGCCCAAAACATGGTGATGAAAGACCGCAAAAACAGAATGTGCTTTATTATGGACATGGTATTTCCTGCAGTCTATTATACAGATCTTTAAAAACTATCAAAATAAATCCATCATGAAATGGAAATCTCAGAAATATTGCACGTTAAAGCAAATAACTTCACTTGTGGTTGGAGGCCTCGGTTTGGTTGTAAAATGTTTCGATAGGCTGATTGAAAGGATCCAAGGTAGTCCATGTCCAAGAATTACAAAAATATGTTCTCACAAGTACAGCTTACACCTTACAAAGTGATTTATCGATCTAAAATATCCGTGATCTAAAGTTTGTCTTAATTTTATTTTTTTACAAACATGATCAGTGGAAAATGTCATGAAGCCATTTCTGATCTTGGGTCTCTGGCTAGGACAAGGAAGTAAATGAATATACAACAAAAATCATAAGAAATAATAATAATAATAATAATACAAACATTGCTAAAGTCTACAAAAGAGCAGGGTGATGTGGAGAGTCATGGTTGCTCATATGTCGATAAAAGAAGCTGAAGCTTGTTCAATTGAAAGACTTGTCGTTTCTACGGATCGTTGAGGAGTGTACATTTGTTTCAAAGTTCTTCCGGTCTCTTTGGATTTCAGGTTGACTGAAACTTCAGTTTATAATTTTAGTCAGCCCATATCTTGAAATCTTTCTTAGACGACTGGATTCTGGAACCGTTCATAGGTAACAATTTTCTTTCCATTTATGAACGGCCAATAAAACAATGTCGGAAATGTTTCTTAGATACCTTCCCGAATGAATAAGCCTCAAACAATTTTTTTTTGTCATTGTTTCAAAAATAAAGAAACTCCTTCAGAAGGTACCGAAGAAAAGCAAGAAGTAAGGACTAAAGATCAATTGCAAGAAAACTGAATACATGGTTGTTAGCAAAAGGGACAGTCCAATATGCACATTACAGACTGGGGAGATACCAAAATCAAACAGCGACAACAATTTATATATCGTATTGACAGAGGTGGAAAGTGCGACATGGAAATCCGAAGGTGCATTGGGATAACGCAAGATGCCTTCTTAAAGCTCATCAAAGTATTAAGAAAGAGGAGAGGCCGGAAAGTGCGACACGGAAATCTGAAGGTGCATTAGGATAATGCAAGATGCCTTCCAAAAGCTAAGCAAAGTGTTAAGAAAGAGGAGGAACAGGAAAATTTCACTGGAAACAAACAAACGGATACTAAAATGTTATGTAATATCGTCTATGGCAGTAAATGCTACACGATATTCTTACAGATGAAGAACTGACTTAAAGCAACAAAAATGAGGTTCTACAGAAGGATGCTGAGGATACTATGTACCGAACATGTGAGCAAAGCCGAAGTTCAAGATACAACGGCAACAAAAAGGAAACTTATGTTTAACATCAGGAAGAGAGAGTTGACATTTCTAGGGTACATAATGAAGAAAGAGGGCTTGGAAAATTTGATACTCACAGAGCAGATTCAAAGCAAGTGGACTAGAGGAAAGCAACGCACAACCTACGTGGCGAGCTTGAGATTAAGGATGACTGAGCATTGTTTCCCTCCGACGAAAAAACATTTGCGGCATCGCTACAGATTATCTATGGGTTTGTCTTTTTGATATATATATATATATGTATATATATATGAAGAAATATAGTCTTAAGGTGTGCTATATTTATGGGATAAAGTGCTCAATATCAGAGATAGAGCGTGTGTAAATATAAAAGTGAACATAGAAGTCAACACTTAGAGGCGACAGTCTGTTTCATGCTAGATGCAATCGTCAAGACGATTGCATATAGCATGAAACAGACTGTTGCCTCTAAGTGTTGACTTTATGTTCACTTTTTTTATATATATATATATATATATATATATATATATATATATATATATATATAATTGTGTATTTAGGAAGCTATCCTTCATTCATGCATGTTTCATTAAAAACGACAGACAAGGTGCTACGGTTCAGCTTTTTATTTAATTTTTTTCTTGTGTTGGAACAAGTGTTTTCTTTTTTGGCCACAAAGTGTGTAGAAACTGTTCTGTAATTCTGGGCGCTTTCGGCTATACTTTTACCCATTATCAAAGATGATTTTATTTATTCAATTTAATTGGGTGTGTGCGTTGTGTGTATGTTTTTACTGTTATAGAGATGTTTTATTTTCCGAACACAGCACATTGTGGCCGTGTTTGTAGTTAATATTGGTCTAATGTTGGCTTTTTCGTTTTTATTATTAAAGCTTCCATAATTTTTAATCTTTTTTACATGCGGAGGAGGTTATTATGGTTGTATTTTCTACAAATATGTTTCGGATGGAGTCTGGCAAGTTTGTGTGTGTGTTTAAATGGGTACTAATAGAGATGTAGTCAGCCAGGTGTGTAACGTAAAGAGTCTGGATATATATATATATATATATATATATATATATATATTCTGTTTATACTTTAATTTGTATAGATACAAATATTTAAGCAAACACTTTGTTTATAATAAACAGTAATAACTACATTTACCGAATGTCCGAGAAATTTAATAGAAAATATGTGTCCTAGGACAGGAATCGAACCTGTATCATACACGGAACCGTCATATAGCCTGATGTGCTATACCATTTAGCTACAGAGGAAGCATCTGGTTAGCAAAATAAAATTACTGTATATATTATATATGTTTGTGTGTGTGTGTCTTTGTGTGTGTGTGCACGCGTGTGGGGGTGTATATAGTGCATATAAGCATATTGCATATAGTGCTTAGAACATTATCTTTCCGGCCTTGAGGCTCAGGTTCGAATCTTACCGTAGTTGTTTTGTTCAGGAAGATGAATTCTTGATGTTATCGGTCTGAGGGAGGCTTTTGAAAATTGCCAGAAAACCATTGCACTAGTTGAACCAAGCATTGTTAGTGAAATTGGATAAACGTATCTGTTTGGAAGCCGTCGATGGTTGCGCTGGCAAAAATGACACAAGCCATCGTGGCCGAGAGTTAGAATGTACTGGCGTTGTTCTAACTGCCACACTTTCGACAGATTAGGCGATTTCTCCAGGAAACTCTAACTAAGATCCTCACCGTGTAGTTGCAGTATAACATGTTGGTGTTGAACAGACGCAAATATGCTTGAGCAAGCGTCTGGATTGGCTAGCCTTCCTTGGAGATGAGTGTGCTAGGCAAACGAGAATAGCCGACCATTTTATATATATATATATATATATATATATATATATATATATATATATATATATATATATATAGTGACAATCTTTTACAATCTTTTATATTAATTCTTTGTGTATACATATATATATATATATATATATATAGTTATGGCTATGATAAAAATCTGCATACACGCAAATATACTTGCATGTACATATAAATATATTGCTTCCTCAGTGCTCAATCTGATTAGTGAATATATATATATGTATATATAAAGTGTGTGTGTGTGTGTGTATATATATGTGTGTGTGTGTGTGTGTGTGTGCGCGCGTGAGTGTGTGTAAATTGCTGATACCCTTGAAGAGTTTATGGACAGGTCCATCTTCGAAACTCTGGAGTCGGAATGCTGAAGGTAACGTCTATCTAAGTCTAAGTGACAAATGCATTAATTCTGTAAATATATATATATATATATATATATATATATATATATATATATATATATATATATATATATAAATAGATGACTACACACCGGTAGTTAATTGGAATTTCGTCCCCAAAACTACACCCTTTTCCGGCCGAGGTGATCGATGTAATATGTGTTTGCTCAAAAAAAGATTCATTCTCAAAAATATTAACGATCTCAACCTGCTGAACAAACGTCGTGAACTCGTGATAGCTTGTTCCCCCCACAAAAGATCTAGTCTAAAGTATTCTGGATAAATCTTACCCAAATTCAACTGTCTATTACATATTTTAGGTTTAATGCCTATCTCACCCCCTTTAATCATTTAAGCGTCTATTAATACGAAACGTGTTACACGACGTTCCTCTTTATATATATATATATATATATATATATATATATATATAATTTTTTCTAACTTTTTATCTTTGTCTTTAAAAAAAATTATACCCTAATATTATTAAACATTACTCCCTTGAATGATTATTTATAAACAATATACAATCCTCTACGCCTACACACTCCTTTTTTATTCATATTGCTCGCTCCTTACAATTTATAATTTCTTAACTTAAATCTTACCTTTTTTCTCCAACAGAAAAACATGTACCATATAAATTTTCAGCCTGCATAAATTTTTTTTCTTATTTTTGTTTTTCCCAATATCTTTCTACATACACACTATATTTTGAATTTACACCCCAATAATATATTGGGTTTATATTAAGTTTGAGCTTTGAATTTATGTATAATTTAGCGTTCCTTCCATGAGAAACATTACTTTTAAAATCAACTGTAATAAGCGACACAATCGCCATATGTACCTGACGAATTGGGAAACCATGAAAGTTGTCTTACAAAAGTAAGTATATGCGTATTTATTAATATATACACCATAGCTCTGTTTAACAATAATGAGCACTTTTTGCGCCATGAATTAAAATAAATAATTATCTATTTGGTTATCTACATATGCATGCTATATATATATATATATATATATAATATATATATATATATATAGACAGTGAAGGTGAATTTTAGCGTATTCATTTTTAGAGTATATATATATATACTTTGCTGAATGGTAGGCAAGACATATATATATATAGTATATATATATATATATATATATATATATATATATATATATATATATATATACTGGTAGAATCTCCTACTGATACCAATTCAAATGGGTTTCGAGCCTAACTAGAGGCAACCGGACGTCTAACCACAATGAAGAGCTGTAAAAGAGCGAAACACTCTGTCTGTGGATGTTTATATATATATATATATATATATATATATATATATATATATATACTGATTTAATTATAAGGATCATATTTTCCATTTTATTGTTAAAATAGATACAAAAGTATCTCATTTAAGAAAAAATAGGTGGGATTTAATGCGCCTTTTGGCCGACACTTCTTCAGAAAAAGAATCGTCGACATTATAAAACAAAGAAGTTGATAAGAAAAATTATTATCAAAGACCGATGTTAAAAACAATACATTACCAAGATGTAATAAAAGGGGAAAAATTTAAGGAAGAGGCTGGAAAAACCTTATGAGCACTAAATATTCTCTAGGTTAAGCCGTAATCCATTCGAATAGGACCAACCTGAATTTTATCTCCCTCTGTCTATACAGGGCAAGACGTTGCATAATAATAATAATAATAATAATAATAGACTCCAAGATATCTAAATGGAGCTTCGTCTTAGCCCTGCGCATGACAGAAAAGAAATTGGGAGAATAATTCATCCTGTAATCGACAGAATTTAAAAGGTGTTCGCTAACTCATGAGTCTGCGTACACCCGGATGTAATTGGTTCGTGCCTACGCATTTTACACGGAACATACTGGGCGATCCTCACCTCTAACTGTTGGATGGTCTTGCCCACATAGTCGATCTCACACCGACATTTGTATTGATATATAATTAAACTTTGCTGAATGATTGGCAAGACATATATATATATATATATATATATATATATATGTTCTAGCTTTCCTTTACTATATTGTCCAAGAGTTATTTCAGTTTTCTTTCTGTATCTGCTATCAACACGGTGTCATCGTATATTATGTTGTAATGATTGTGTCCCCCAGCAATAAATTCTGGTCGAACGGCTAGTTATCTTATGTGGCCTCGTTGTTTTGGTTAAATAAATCCGATGTTCATTTTCTGCTAAATCAATCATATATATATATATATATATATATATATATATATATATATATCGGTAGGAAATTGAAATTTCCTTCCCAAAACTACACCCTTTTCCGTGAGTAGTATCAATCATTTTATACGGCAGTGGATGCTGTGCAATTTCCTTACAGACCAGACGAAAAGAAAACTGGAGGCAACAGAAATGTGGTTCTACAGAAGGATGCTGAGAATAGTACGGGCAGAGCGCGTAAACAACAATGAAATCTCAAGGAAAATGGAAACAAAACGGACACTTATATTCAGAATCATAAAGAGACACCTTGAATTTCTCAGACGCATAATGAGAAAGGAGGGCTTAGAGAATTTGACACGCACAGGACATATCGAATCAAAAATGTCAAGAGAAGATAGCGAGTCACCCACCTGAAGAGGTTGTGTGAACGGATGGTGGAACTGTGGTGGAGCACGATAGCAAAGGGACAAACGTTGGTAAAGGTCGTAAGGATTAGGGGATTGTAAAGAGCCATGATCGCCCACCACCAGAAAGGACACGGTATATAGAAGGAACAAGTAAGAAGGGAAAATGAAAAAGTAAATACAATTTAACAAAAATACACTCATGTAATCAATATTGTACAGTTTTTTTCATTACTAATAAAATGAACTTTAGATAGTGATATACACAGTGTAGTTGCCGCATCTGAGCTACGCTTGGAAAATCACTATACACAGTGTGATTGAAAAATAACTCCCTATTTTATGTATGAGTGGCCAGCCAGAAGTTTTGACATAAAACTCCGTTACTTCTTTCTTTGGAGTCGGTTAATGGAGCAAGTTTACTATACTAAACCAAGACTTTGGAAGAACTTGAAGGACGAATACAATAAATTATGTCTTCCACACCATAAGAGGTCCTGGTGTAATCAGTTGACATGGTTCTTGGGTGGCTTGAGGAGCTGGTACCAAAATCTGGTGCCCATACTGAATTCTGTAAAAATTATAGTTAATAAATAAATTATAAGTATTTTAAAATGGGGGAGTTATTTTTCAATCATCATATATATATATATATATATATATATATATATATATATATATATATATATATATATACATATATATATACACATAAATATATATATATATATATATATATATATATATATATATATGTGTGAAAATATATAGAAAATAGGAATGAACTGGTTAGGTAAATAATTCAAAGTTCCTTAGTATTTTAGTTATTATTTTTTAAAAATAGTGCTCGATACAAAAGTAGAGCATAAATATAATTATTTATTTAAAAATATGATTCCAATTCGCGACATAAGAGGTCTCATGTTTCAAAACAAGAGCCGAAAACTTCAATATAATTATTTGAATTAAATTGAATTAAAGTAAGCTCTGTTCCATCTTCAAGCGAAATTTCTTTGGAATAACGTATTTCTGAAATTTACGTGTTTTAATAATTGAAATCAAAATTTCCATGGTAACAGCTAGGGCGAATTGTTTAAATTGGGTAGGCGTGTGTTGGGTGTTAATAATAAGTATCAGTATAGAGTTACTTTCATAGATGTCAAGTCAGGGAAAGGTGAGGGTGTCTAAATTTGAAACGGAAGATGTATTAACCCTTGTCTGGTATGCGCGTTTATGGAGATTTATTTTTTTTTTTTATGAAAGGGATATGTGCATAAAAAAAAAAAAAACTGCCGTAACGTTTGTTTTTTGACGACTTCATAAAGGGTTATTTTTTTTGTAGGGTATTTAAACTATTTATTTGGGCTATTGATTATGAAAGTTATTATATTGTATGCTTGTTTTTAGCTAATTATTCAAACCATGAATCTGATGATGTCGACAAAAACCGTTAACTCATGTCTATTTCAGAATTATATATATATATATATATATATATATATATATATATATAGAGAGAGAGAGAGAGAGAGAGAGAATGAGAGAGAGAGAGGGCATGTGGCCGACTGGTTAGAACTTTCGCATTCTGACCATGAAACCCGGGTACGAATCTCACTATAACTTCCTGATGTTATCGAACTGGGGAGGTCGTCCCCAGCGTGGGAGGCCGTCCCCAGCGTGGGAGGCCTTTGGAACGTGTCTGAAAATCATTGTTTACCCAAGCCTTGTAAGTGAAATTTGGTAGACGAACCCTTGGACGCCATCGATAGCTGTGCTAGAACAAAGTCACAAGTCATCGTGGCCGAGGCCTTAAGCATGCTGGTTTTGGTCAAATTGTCGATCGCGCTAGATAACACGCTCTTTCCCAGAAACTGTAACTAAGGTCTGTTCAGCATAGGTGCAGTATAAACCCCAGGTGGGCTATGTGGGTGTTGAGCAAACACAAATATGCCTGAGCGAGCGTCTGCAATAGGGATTGGCTATCCGCCCTAGTAGACGGATATTTTCGAACACGAATGGCTAGCTATACATACATATATATATATATATGGGTATGATAAAAACATAAGTATACGCACATATACTTGCACGTGTATAAATTTTTTTCTCAGGTGTTACAAAAACAGTGCTTGATCTTATATGACAGAGCTTTTAAGTATATATTATTAAGTATATATTAGTGAATATACATTAATATTTATTATTAAGTATATATTATTGAATATACATGATATCCCACGTCGATATCCCGACTCGGAGTTTCATGCGGATACGCAATCTTCAGTGCTGAATACTCGCTGACCGTTAAACGTTATGAAATTCGCGTTGTCGTGGTGTTGATTGTAGAAAGATGAAAACTTATAATATAGTAGCAAAATATAACAAAATAAATAAATATAAAAAAATATATATATATATATATATATATATATATATATATATATATATATATATATATATATATAAATTTTATATATATTTTGAACAATAAAATATATTAAAAAAATTAAAATCTTCAGACACACTGGGTTGTAGATTAGTATTCTTTCGTTTTTATTATTATTGTTTCATTTAGATTCCTCGACTAGTTTCGGCCAAAATGACCATCATCAGGAGAATAAATATTTCTGCTTGCTGGTAGCAGTGAACTATAGAAATATATATATATATATATATATATATATAAAACTACAGAAATATATATATATATTGGAATCGGTCTGCATAGGATGAAGGAAACCTTCTCTCTGCCGGCAGAAAGAATTTGTAAAGTCTCTTAATCTGTTGGGGGATATTTTATTTTAACTGTCCCTCGCTAATTTATTTACACGATTATTTCCCCTTCCCTCGTTACAAGTATATATACTTGTTTGTTATTTTAGTGTGTTTCCCCCTCTTTTTGCTCTTCATTATCGTTAATATTCTTTTCGCTGATCCAACGATTGTCTCCTGATGAGATGTTGGCTGAAAATGCCCTAGAGACTTTTAAAATGAAAATCAATGCATTTTTTGTTTTTAAAACTATATATATATATATATATATAATTTTTTATATTTATTTATTAGTGCTCACGATCGGAATAAAATGTTTGTAAATGTAGTCAGTCTGAACACGGCAATCGAGTTTTGTTCTGTCGTGCAACCGACAATCACCATGCAATGTTGATCCTTATGTCCACAGTCTCAGATACAGAAATTCAATTGTGTTGTGTAATAACAGACAATAGAAAATATGATACAGAAATTTAAAAGCGCGTAGGAATAGCGTAAGATATGTTCCAGAAACTAAGCAAAGTATTAAGAAATGTTGTTGAAACAAAACACAGAAGTGATGAACGGTCGAATAATCTCCTCAAAGATGAAGAAGAGACTTGAAGAGACAGTGATGTGGTTCTACCGACGAATGCTAACAATACCACAGCCACAAAATATGAGAGCAAAGAGGAAGTTTTACAGAAATACGTGGAAATTGATACATGCAATTAGACAGAGGGTAATGAAATTTCTAGGACGCAGAGGAAAGAGGACTTGGAGAATATAACACCCACAGAACATACTGAATGTAAAAGCAACGGGGGAAAACAGCGAGTTAACTACTTGATGAGGTTGTACATATGGCTGTGAGAACAGAAAGATGATAAAGGCGCAAATGCTACTTTTTTCAAAAATAATTTCAACCCAAGTAAAGCAATAAAATCCCTACGACACAACGTGTTAATGAATATGAATAAGTAAAGGGTGCTCTAATAACTTGGACCGTTTTTAAATATAAATTAAGTTTAAGCATCTAATGATTTTTTTTCTTTTAGATTTAACAACTTAAGTCTTTGGCAATTTCAACCATGGAGAGATTAACAACGTGTTAAAGTTTCAAGAATGCAATTAGAAAAATTGTTCGTAAATTCAAACAAACTGGGTCGATGAAAGATGTGAAAACACCATTGCGTGCTCGTTTACGCCGTTGAGCTAAAAACATTGCTGCAGTGCACGAGAATGTGGCCTTATCGTTTCCAATTGCCCTCTCGGTTTGTCGATTACGTTGACCCCCCCCACCAAAGAAAAATTGCAAAATGCATTTCTGTTTTCGTAATTGGTTTCGATAATTCGTTGTTTGATTGATAATCTTTCCATGGTTGAAATTGCGAAGGACTTAAGTTGTTAAATCTGAAAGAAAAAACAAAATCATTAGACGTTTAAACTTAATTCACATTTAAAATCGGTCTAAGTTATTGGAACACCCTATATATATATATATATATATATATATATATATATATATATATATATATATATATATAAAAGAACAAAAAACATGAAGGTGACCGAACAATAAATGAACAGAAATTAAAAAGACAAAAAACAATGATTGGTATTGTATTTAAATATTTGAAGATCAAATTGACCGGAAACAAGAAGCCGGAAGAGAGTTCTACGAGCGAGAAGTGCTCGACAAGAGAAATAAAAAAAAAAAGTTGTGGAAAGCCACGATCGCCTACGTCCTGAAGGGACATGGCATATAAAAAAACAAAACAAAACAAAAAAAAAACATTTAACAGTAATAGACAGATAAGGTTTTTTTTCTTTTCATATTTTTCCACTAATTTTTAATGTTTTAGTAATATCGGTAACAGAAAATATCATTTATATTTTTGGTATATCGACTTTCATGGAATTTCAATTTACAAACCTCAACTTCAAGGCGTAAACAATTTTTATATCTATAATATTCGGTGTCTATTTGACAATTATAAGTCGTAAAGCTTGTTTCAATTCGTCGTTTTCAATGAATGTTTCACATGACTGATTAACATTGTTATCAGAGAACACAAACATCTATATCGGAAATATCTTGAAAAAAAATGTAACCTAAATTTAAAATGATATGCAGTTTTAATATATTTTTTATTCTTTCTTTATGGATCTAAAGTTTGTTTGTTTGGAGATTGTTGTTAGAATTGCGCTCTTTACGTTATCGTAATTTTACTTTTTACAGATCATGATTTCCGGTTGCATTTTTTTATGAGAGAACTAATATGGAAATTGTTTTGAAGCCTCTAATAGTAATGCTTATATTAGCCATTTACTTATAAGGACATATTCGGCATTCAGTGATCGAGTAGCCATTACTGCTGTTGGTTGAAATTTATAAAACAGTTTTTCAGGAAAATATCTTTCTCATGTCCATTAACTGTTATAGCTCTTTCCATGGGAATTTCCTTCCTAACCTTTTGCTTGAAGTAGTGTGGAATGTCTACATCTGTCATTATTTTCTATCGGGTCATATGTGTTAACCTTTTTATTTGTTGTTGCTGCTGAAAGTCCTTAAGTGATGTCGTTTTATATATCTTACACAGTTTTTTGTGATACTGTAGTACGGGTCAACAAGTTTGGAAGAAAGGTGGTGCGCATTATGATCTACAGGCTTGATTCGCACAAAACCATTTTGATCGCATGCATGGCATCCATATGGAAGTCTCTATCTGACGAGATTATTTAAGTACCTGATTGGAGTTTTTGCGTTTATGCCTTGGCTTAGTAGCAAATTTCGTTGTTATGCGAAACTACCCATTAACACAATCTATTCTATCTTCAAATTCCTCCTAGAATAAATTTCTTAATAGGGATCCATACACCGAGTTATTTGAAGTGTTTACTATTTACTAATTCCAGGTAATTTATATGAGGTTGTTCGGAAAATAATGTCAAATTTCAGAATCCACTTTTATTCCTAATTTAATATACTTAAACAGGGTTTAAACGCTGAGCAATTATACATTTCTACCATCGAGTTACAAGGTTATTTTTGCCCTTACGATAAAACACTGAAGGTTTGAATGTTAAGAAATCTTTTAATGCCGTTTCTACAGCTTCTTTGCAACGGAATGTCCTTTGGCTTAAAAAATTACCAAGATGCTTGAAAAGGTGATAGTCAGTAGACGAGGGATCAGGGGAATATAGTGGATATGGCAGTCTCGTAACCCAAGTCGGAGGGCTTCTGCAGTGACCTCATGGCAATATTATCATGAAGCAGGGTTGTACCTCGTCGATTAAACAGCGACGGATGCATTTTGCTTAAGTGAATGTTCATTTCCTTCCATTTGCTGGCAGTAAACTTCGGCAGAGATGATCTGGTTAGATTCCAGAATATTTTAATGGGTAACGCCAATGACTGACCACCAGACAGTCACCATAATCTTCTTTTGGTGCAGTTTCATTTATGATTGTCATAAAGGATCCATTTTTCATCACAAATTACTATTCGATCTAGAAATAGTTCATTCGAATTTCGCAGATGCTCACTTCAAAACTTCGAACCTTTTGATGTTCACTTCAAAACGTCGAACCTTTTGATGTTCACTTTAAAACGTCGAACCTTTTGATGTTCACTTCAAAACGTCGAACCTTTTGATGTTCACTTCAAAACGTCGAACCTTTTGATGTTCACTTCAAAACGTCGAACCTTTTGATGTTCACTTCAAAACGTCGAACCTTTTGATGTTCACTTCAAAACGTCGAACCTTTTGATGTTCACTGAATTCATGTGGAACCCATTTGTCGAGTTTCTTCATCATGACAATTTTATTGAAATGCCAACACCCAATATCTGCAAGATTTCCTTGACATTGTTATATGGATTTTCTTCTATTGCTGTTTCCAATTGTTGATTGTCAATTACAGATGGACCTCCTCGACTACCTTGATCTTGGAGACTCATATCTGTACTAAGGAAATTCAGAAACTAACGCCGTACTGTCTGATCACAAGTTGTCCCCTCCCCTATGTTCTGTTAATGTTGTCATCAGTTTGAAAAAGATTTTGACGAAGTTTGAACTCATGCAAAAAAGTAAACTCATCTCTTTTTTTCAAGTTCAAATTTAGGGTGTATACATTTTTTAAGTAAAATTCTGAAAGAGATTGGTATAAAAGTCAAAAAAGAGGATACTTTAATCATTATGAATGAGTAATATATATTTGTTCAACTATTATAAAAATATATTAGAACACAATTAAAAGATTTATTCTAAAATCGGATATTATTTTCCTAACAACCTAATATATAAGAACACAATTAAAGGCTTTATTCTAAAATGGGACATTATTTTCCAAACAACCTAATATATTAGAACACAATTAAAAGCTTTATTTTAAAATGGGACATTATTTATTATTATAATATATTAGAACACAAAAGGTTTACTCTAAAATCGGATATTATTTTCCGAACAACCTAATGTTAGAATACAATTAAAATGTTTATTTTAAAATCAAACATCAATTACCAAACAACCTAATATATTAGAACACAAAAGGTTTATTCTAAAATCGGATATTATTTACCGAACAACCTAACATTATTCAACTGATTCTATCATGAATCTAGTTTCCTTTACCTGAACAATTTTAAAAAATAATAATTATGATTAATAATTAAGTATTAGTTTCATTTAACCGCATTTTATTCTGGCCGTCGATTTTTTGCAGTTAATAGACACTGAAGAATGGAAAATAAAGTATAGTCTCTCGATGAGGTTCGAACTCTCGTAACTTTCTTCTTTATACGTATAAAGCCAACAGAGTGCGTAAAATGAGTGATGTTTCACAGGTTAGATTTTTCCCTCTGCAAAGTTATCAAGCGCTGGTTGCTGAGCAGTTAAAGTAGTTGTCCGCACAGCAGACTTCCATTAGTCAAAAACAGACGCATGCGCGATTCTTAAACACTCATCACAAAATTCCATATAATGAGGGAATCGAACTGATGCAATGGTTATGGAGTCATATGGGAAACAATGTGAATATAAGTCTGTGGATATTATTTAAACAGTTGAATTCATCCAATGATAGAATTATATAAGCTAATATTATAAACGATATATTTCTAGGGAATTAATGGATTTTATTTATTATCCTACTTTGTTTTTTTATTACTATGAATGTTATATTTAGTAGATGTACACTACAATTCAAAAGTTTGAGGCTACACCTGGTAATTTTTTAAAAATTGTCCCCAAAATAGTTGTTTTGTACTTTAAATAAAAGAAAAGTATTATACATGGTTAAAAGAATAAGACATGATTTTTTATTAGAAATTTTATTATGACAAAAAAAGGAGCATTTTATGATTAAATTTTACTCTCGTCAAAATATCCTCCTTTAGCCCTGATTACTGCAGCACAAATATTTGACATTCGTTGCAAAAGTTTCTCAAAGTATAAGTTTGATAATTGATTCCTTTTTATTTCAATGAATCTAAAAGGTATTTTTTTTTTACTCTTTATCAAGTTCATCCCATGTTAATTCCGGGGTGGCTTCAAACTTTTGAACTGTAGTGTACGTGATTAAATCGATTTTTCCCTTTTTTAAAAATAGTATAATTGACGACTACCGGCCTGGGCACTCGAAAGTCTAAATAAAGAAAATCTGTCTTTCGGATAAAGGTCGAAACTTCGTCTACTTATATTGGGGAAGCCAGCATTAAACCAGGTGTATGTTTATCTTCTTTGACTATATGCCGTGTCTCTTCAAGACCTGAGTGATCATGACTTTCGACATCTTCCCACCACTGATGAATCTTAGCAGCGTTTTTCCAAGCCTCCCGCCCCGAGTTCCGCCATCTATTCACACCAGCTCGTCAGATAGTCTACCCCTGAATTCCTCTATCTCGGTATTTACCCACATCCCCACAAGGTAGGATGCGGCACAAGGCCACTTTTTATGTGGGAGAAAATCCAAGCCTGTGAGCTCGGGCAAAAATTGCCCTTAGACCCCGTATACACAGGGTCGGGTAGCAGTCTACCTCTCCGGACGTGACTCTGCCCTTCGGCATAGCTTCGTCCGGGTTATTCTCCGCCAGGAGACAGCGAGATCGACAAGGAGAGCTTCTCTACGCCAAGAGCGCTTTTCCTCTATCTATGTTGACTTCGATATGCCCTGTGTGAATTAGTTTTTCCATGACCTCCTTCCTCATTATGTGTTCAAGAAATTTCAGTGTCTCTTTCTGATTCTGAGTATATTCTTACCATTCTATTTAAGACTTCCTTGTCGCTTATTCACTCTGTCAACGGAATTCTCAGTGCCTATCTATAGAAAAACATTTCTGTTATTTCCAGTTATGAGAAATAGTATTAACTCATAAAAATCAATTAATTCCTTAGAAATTACTTATAAGTTATAGCTGCAGGGAAAAGAGACGGATTCATGCCTTTTCACAAGGGCAGTTGTAAACACAAAAGACTATACAAGAATTTGAACTTGGCTCGTCGATCCTATTCTCAGCAACGATATCAATTACACAATCCGCACATTCTCTACAAAATCTCAAACCATTAAATAACTCATTTTAAACATTTCTATTATTGCAGCATACGTTAGGACAAGTTACATTCCTTAGTTCCACAAGCTCATATCATCACAGCTACGACCTGTTATACCATGTGAAAGTCCCACTCAGAAAGCTTCTTCCTCAGAACTATTACATTGTGGAACAAATTCCGAGGGAATGCTTACCTGACAACAACAAATATGGTCTCTTTTCGTCCAGAGTCAACCAATATTTATCCCACTCATCCTCATAACACTCTTTTACTTCCTTTTTTTGTTCCTACCCCCTTACAATCTCATTCAGTAATTCTCTACCTTGAGTGGCCCTGGGGCCTTATATTGGATGAACTAACAGTAAAAAAAATAAATGTCAGCAGAAATTAACATCGTATACTCATCCTATAAGTGCTTTGGGTACTTCGACGTTGTGTAATGGTTAGCAAGCTTGTATCGCTAGATGGGATATTTTTTTAGAATGTACGCTGTTTTCTTTCTTTCCCAAGTATAACATTGCTGGTCTGATTATATCCTGAAAGTTCAATTTTAGTTTTGCTGGACTAAACAACTAGATTCCAGTAACCATTTGTCTACTATAAAAACATTTTAGTGAATGTTAAACGAACCTAGTTTAGGTTCTTTGCTTCAGGAGTGTGATTTTTTTTCAAGTTACACAGAGCAAACCGCCTGCATACGGATAGAAAATGAAATTACTAACAATAATATTTTTAAGCAAAATAACTAGAAATACATTTTATAGTAGAATTAACAACAATACATTTTATAGCAAAATCACCAGAAATACATTTTATACTAGAATTACTAACAATACATTTTATAGCAAAATGATCAACAATATATTTTATTCCTGGTTGAAGGAATACAATTGCATTCAAAATACATTTTATTGAATCCATAAAATTGTGTTAAAAATATTTAGATTTTTAAGGAACGTGGAACCACCTTTTAATTGCTGTCGTACCCAGACCCTGTTATGGCTTCAGGTAGGGACAAATAGTGAAGACCCAAACAAAAACAAAACACCATGAAAGTTTAAAAATACATACCAGTTTGTAGCTCTTTTTAGCGATGATAGATCTTCCTCCTGTCATGGCGGTTTTTGCAAACATTAGGTTTGAGTATTTAGCATCCTGAGATTAGTTGATCAATAGTTTCACACTATTGGTCACAGAACCTACATTTTGGGCCGTATTATTATGTAAGATATTAGCTTTGTAATTGCGTAGTTGTTGTTGTTGTTGTTATTATTATTATTATTATTATTATTATTACTACTATTATTATTATATTTCCTTTGTTTTCTGGTGTATACTAATTTATTTCCGGGACGTGACGAGAGACCTAAGTTCAGAAATGGCATCATAAGATTTTCCACGGAGCAATTTTGAAAAAAAAAAAAAAAATCACACATATTTTACATAGATAAAAGCCCTTCGTAAGGTGTGACCTGTATGTGAGAACATTTTTTTTGTATTTCTTTAAGGCATAGGCTGCCAGGAATGTCTTCAATGAATTTACTGGAATCAAACTTCAGCTTCAACTGAAATTGTCCTCATGTACCACATTTTTGAGATTTCGATTTCAAGCTCTTGTATTTTGATAGTTGTTTGAAGATCTTCAAAGATACATTGCAGTCTGTAGAGACTGCCATGTCAATAAGAAGGCATATTTTGTCTTTGCCTCCTCTAATTACGATGCCTGGGAGATTAGCTTTGATTGTTCCGTGTGTATTGTAAAGTTCTGTCTCATTATTATTATTATTATTATTATTATTATTATTATTATTATTATTAATAATAATGATAATAATAATAATAATAATAACTACATAGTTATTAATAACTACATCGAATCAATATTTGCCTCTACTGCAAAGAAAGTTGGGTTACTGTGTCGTGCCAGAAGGTTTTTCTCGTCAGAGTCCGTCTTGCACCTTTACAAATCTACCATTCATCCGTGCATTGAATACTGTTACCATATCTGGTCTGGTGCTGGCTGATGCTTCTGCTATTAATCTCGAGGTTCTTGACAAAATCCAAAGAAGGATCTCGACTTCAGTCACTTTCTCACCGAACTGACTTGACTTCCCTCGTTCTTTTATTCAAATAGTTTCTTGGCAACTGCTCTGACAAGCTATTTTTTTTACTGGTGCCCTGACTACGCGAGTGCTACTAGATTGGCATTTAGGTCCCACACTTTTACTGTTGACATAGTTAAATGTAACCGGCACTTCTACTTGAACAGTTTATTTTCTTGCACTTCTCGCCTGTGGAACTCTCTTCTTATTTGCTTTCCTGATAACTACAATGTTCAAAAATTTAAATGCAATGTCAATCGCCATCTTTTATCATCTTGAATCCAGTTCATCGTATGTCCTTTCCTCAATCCATATGCTCAGTCTTTTCTCTCACTTTTATTCTTTGTCACTGCCTGCGTACTAGTGACATTCCCGCCTTGCTTGGGGTGAAATGATTAATATATATATATATATATATATATATATATATATATATATATATATATATATATATATATATGCGAAGCCTAATATACCCCATCATGCTACCCAGTGTGATATGGATATACCAGGCATATAAATCACATCCCAATGTGCGCGACGGGTTTTGATAAAAGCAGCGCATGAGGTTTTTTCGATTGAAGGTATCAAGTATCTAGCTTGTGACCCTCAAGTCGTTTTGGCTGTCTCATCGTTTAGGCTAAGCAAACCCCCAACCTCTCGACATGACGATCCTCCACAGGGATGCACAGAGTGATTAAGGTGAGGCAAATGAGAAGCCAATCTGTGATGGTATTATAATTCTTTTTATTTAAATCGTCCAGACTGTTATCATATTCACGGCGTTTCGGGTGATATACATCGGAATTCCTTATTTAGGAGTAGATTAGATTCTTCTAATTCTACATGCCATGCCTTTTTTGAATATCAGTTAATTCTCTTTAGTAAGTTTTCGTTCCCTCGGCTATGGCGAAGTATTGAACTCCCTACTCTGGGCAACTAACTTTTTGGATTATTCAGTCAACGCTTTTATTCACTGGGCCAAGTAGATTGTAGAACGCAGGTATTGCACTCAATTTGAAATTTGGATTTAACATGATGAATACTGACACAATAATTTTTCAGATCGCGTTTTTTAAGATCGCGTTTGTAGATTAAGTTTAGGTTCAAAATTGGAGCGTTGGAATTTAATTCCGGTGATCAGTGAAAGCTTTATAGCACAAGCTTATAAAAATTATAATTTACTTAAACTTTGCAAATGTTATAGTGGTACACACCTATTCTATAGTTAATAGACTCTCCCACCTATAATAAGTAGTAGTAGTAGGAGTAACAAGTCAGTCGGTACTGAGTGGGTCAGTCAGTCGATGTTGGACGACAGTTAGTCGGATATTAAAGTATCAGCCACCACAACCAGATTACTGCGTCATTACCTATTATATCAAGTTCCTAACGTTTTGTACGTCGAACCTATTTTAGGACCGACTTAGTACAAATACAAGCCTCCACTGTGAAACCACTACATAACAGCACACTATATGGAAAAAATGTAAAGCACAAGCACATTATTACTAAATCATTTTACCATCAAATAAGATCTGCATTTAATTCAAAGGGAAATTATACTGAACAATTTAGCTATATTGTGACATAATATATTATACAGGGAAGTAGTTTTCAATAAACAATGCAAATTTAAAACAAATTTAAAACATTTTGTCTTCTAATTTGTTCCCAGTAGTTTTATGGTGTTATATACACTTCTATCTATGGATTGTTTCTATTAATTATGGTCTAATAAATGATCTGACGGATCTTATTCATTGAATAGCCTTTTCTGTAATCTTTTACAATTTTTTACACAGATTTTACTTATCGAATACTGTAAAAAAATAGATATATTGCTTGTGTTAATTCATAATTAGAGTACAGGTTTGAATATATTTTCCCTTTCAGTATATCTAATCCAAAACATATCAACTTTATTTGGGTTTATTCGTGAAATTCTAACGTTTTGAAGTTAGTCTTGTATGCAAAAACCTACAGAAATTAGTTAAATTTCTGTACATTTTTCAGGCGATATTTAAAACTAAATGCTCAAAAATGTGTGAAAACTATGAATCTTATTTTTGGTTTCACTATTTATCGCAAGGGCCCTTAGTTTTCACATAGAGTGCAAGGTTGATTTTTTAAAGAAAGTGAAAAATCAAGCTGCCCTACTAGGCCACGTGTGCTGAGAGAAAAAAAAAAAGCAGTCTTGTCCCGTGGAATTAGAAAAATATACTTCAGTAGACAAAATAAATTGTTCGGTTCGAAATTCCAAAGTATATCACCTGAAGAAGGTCGGAGCGTAAAACGTCCGAAACGTCGTGAATATGGTAATAAAGATGAGGAGAACAGTCCGAACGATGTAAATAGTGTAAATAGTTACAATAACTCAGCTAAGAAATATAGACAGATATAATTCTTCTTCTTCTTCTTCTTCTTCTTCTTCTTCTTCCTCCTCCTCCTCCTCATCCTCCTCCTTCTTCTTCTTCTTCTTCTAATCCCTGTTCTGCTATCCATTTACTTGTCGGCTATGAGTTGTTTTGCCTTTGTCCCTCTTGCCTTCATTATGTTCTGTGAGTATTAACTTTTCCAAGCCTCTTTTCCTCATTATTAAACCTAGAAATTTCAACTGTCTGATTCTAAGTATAAGTGTTCTTTTTTATTTTCCTTAAAACCTCGTCGTTGCTTATCTGTTCAGTCCATGGTATCCTCAGCATCCTTCAGTAGAAACATATTTGTTGCCCCATGATCTGTGTGAGGATGTCCAACATTTACTGCCGTATAGGAGGGGTGATGTTACTTAATTTGATAACTTTTTCCTTGTTTTTAACGAAATTGTTTTGCTTCTTAATACTTTGTGTAATTTTTGGGAGGCCAAGGTGCCTTGGAATAATGAAAACCAAGCATTCTGTTTTCCTACAATAGATAAACAGTCCTTTCTTCTCGCTTTCCTTTACTACCTTCTACCTTTAGTTTACTTTCCGTATCTGCTATCAATACTGTGTAATCTGCATGTCCGATACTGTTTAGATATTTGCCGGCAATAATAAATCCTGGTAGGACTTCTAATTCTTTCAGTATTTATTCAAATATTTATTATCAGTATTTGAATAAATCTTAATTAAATGTCAAATAAATGGACTATTGTGCTATTTATGGGCTTCAATAGTAGATTAATGATCCTGGTAACCATGAAGGAATTTTGAACTGAAAATTTTATTTTATGGGCTTCAACAGTAGGTTAATGCTGCTGGTAACCATGAAGGAATTTTGAACTGAAAATTTTATTTTATGGGCTTCAACAGTAGATTAATGATCCTGGTAACCTTGAAGGAATTTTGAACTGAAAATTTTATTTTATGGGCTTCATTAAATTTTAACAAATTTTGAACTGAAAATTTTATTTTATGGGCTTCAACAGTAGATTAATGATCCTGGTAACCATGAAGGAATTTTGAACTGAAAATTTTATTTTATGGGCTTCAACAGTAGGTTAATGCTCCTGGTAAACCATGAAGGAATTTTTGAACTGAAAATTTTATTTTATGGGCTTCAACAGTAGATTAATGATCCTTAAATGAATGAAGGAATTTTGAACTGAAAATTTTATTTTTTTAGATTAATGATCCTGGTAACCATGAAGGAATTTTGAACTGAAAATTTTATTTTATGGGCTTCAACAGTAGATTAATGATCCTGGTAACCATGAAGGAATTTTGAACTGAAAATTTTATTTTATGGGCTTCAATAGTAGATTAATGATCCTGGTAACCATGAAGGAATTTTGAACTGAAAATTTTATTTTATGGGCTTCAACAGTAGGTTAATGATCCTGGTAACCATGAAGGAATTTTGAACTGAAAAATTTTATTTTTTTCAATAGGATTAATGATCCTGGTAACCATGAAGGAATTTTGAACTGAAAATTTTATTTTATGGGCTTCAACAGTAGATTAATGATCCTGGTAACCATGAAGGAATTTTGAACTGAAAATTTTATTTTATGGGCTTCAACAGTAGATTAATGATCCTGGTAACCATGAAGGAATTTTGAACTGAAAATTTTATTTTATGGGCTTCAACAGTAGATTAATGATCCTGGTAACCATGAAGGAATTTTGAACTGAAAATTTTATTTTATGGGCTTCAACAGTAGATTAAGATCCTTAATGATTTTGAACTGAAAATTTTAACCAATGAAGATTAATTTTGAACATGAAAAATTTTGAACTTTTTTTATGGGCTTCAACAGTAGGTTAATGATCCTGGTATCCATGAAGTAATTTTGAATGAAAATTTTTTTTGAAGGAATTTTTTGAATTTTGAACTGAAAATTTTATTTTATGGGCTTCAATAGTAGATTAATGATCCTGGTAACCATGAAGGAATTTTAATGAAAATTTTATTTTATCCTGTAGATTAAATCCTGGTAACCATGAAGGAATTTTGAACTGAAAATTTTATTTGATCATGAAGGAATTTTATTTTATGGGGGGGTAACCATGAAGAATTTTGAACTGAAAATTTTATTTTATCTTCAACAGTAGATTAATGATCCTGGTAACCATGAAGGAATTTTGAACTGAAAATTTTATTTTATGGGCTTCCAGTAGGTTAATGAGGTAACCATGAAGGAATTTTGAACTGAAAATTTTTTTATGGGCTTTTTAATGATTTAGCAGTTTTGAAGCATTTTTTGGTTCTTAAATGCCATGAAAATTTTTGAACTGAAAATTTTATTTTTGGGAACAGTAATTAATTTCCTGGTAACCATGAAGGAATTTTTGAACTGAAAATTTTATTTTATATATTTGATGAACATGGGAATTTTGAACTGGTAATTTTATTAATATCCTGGTAACCATGAAGAATTTTGAACTGAAAATTTTATTTACAGTAGATTAATGATCCTGGTAACCATTATTTTTGAACTGAAAATTTGTTTTTTTTCAACAGTAGATTAATGATCCTGGTAAACATGAAGGAATTTTGAACTGAAAATTTTATTTTTACCCATAGCTAGGGTAACCATGAAGGAATTTTGAACTGAAAATTTTATTTTAGGCTTCAACAGTAGATTAATTCCTGGTAACCATGAAGGAATTTTTGAACTGAAAAATTTTATTTTATAGCCTGGGAAATTTTATTTTAGGGTTAAGTTAATGATCCAGTAAACAATGAAGAATTGGTTTATGGGCTTCAATAGTAGATTAATGATCCTGGTAACCATGAAGAAATTTGAACTGAAAATTTTACCAAATAGTTTAATGTCCTTGATCAGAAGATTTTATGGGCTTCAATAGTAGATTAATATCCTGGACCATGAAGTTGAACTGAAAATTTTATTTATCATTAATGATCCGTAAATTTACATTTGAAGGAATTTTGAACTGAAAATTTGATTTTTTTCTCAAAGAATTTGGTAATATGGCAGAATTTTGAAGAAACTTTTTATTTTATGGGCCTCAACAGTAGATTAAGTTCAACTCATGAAGGAATTTTGAACAAAATTTTTATTTTATGGGCTTCAACTAGGTTAATGCAGAAACATGGGTGAAACTTTTCCATAATTGAGCAGTGCTAAAACTAGAAATTTTGAACTGAAAATTTTATTTTATGGGCTTCAACAGTAGATTAATGATCCTGGTAACCAGAATGATGGGCTTCAACAGTAATTAATGATCCTGGTAACCATGAACTGAAAATTTTTTTTTGGATTAAATATTTTTGAAACTTTTCAGTTTGAAATGATCCTGGTAACCATGAAGGAAGGTTGAAAATTTTATTTCAAGATCCTCAATCAGCACCTGATGAGGAATTTTGGAAAATTTTATTTTATGGGCTTCAACAGGATGACTGGTAACATGAAGGAATTTTGAAAACAATATTTTATGGGCTTCAAAAATCCTGGTAACCAAAGAATTTTGGGGATTAATGATCCTGCATGAAGGAATTTTGAACAATGGGCTTCAATAAGGTTATGGATCCTGGTAACCATGAAGGAATTTTGAACATTTTATGCTTCTGAAATTGAGATTAATGATCCTGTAGTAGTTAACCATGAAAATTTTGAACTGAAAATTTTATTTTATGGGCTTCAACAGTAGGTTAATGATAGGGGACTTGGTAACCATGAAGGAATTTTGAACTGAAAATTTTATTTTATTTATTCAACAGTAGGTTAATGATCCTGGTAACCATGAAGGAATTTTGAAGGTTGAATAAGATTAATGATCCCGAATTTAAAAGAATTTTTTTTTTAGATTAATGATCCTGGTAACCATGAAGGAATTTTGAATTAAATTTCGAGCAATTCAAAGTAATTTTCCATGAATTTTGAACTGAAAATTTTATTTTCAAAGTAGGTTAATGATCCTTAACCATGAAGGAATTTTGAACTGAAAATTTCAGTAGATTAATGATTTTCACAGACTTAAACACTGGAATTTTATTTTAAGGAGTTTTCAACTGATTTCATGTTCCTGGTAACCATGAAGGAATTTTGAACTTTAACGTTTGAAATAGAATTTTCATTAATGTTGATTAATGATCCTGGTAACCATGAAGGAATGAACTGAAAATTATAGGGCCTTCAAACAGTAGATTAATCGGTTTTGTTTTCTCCTGGTAACCGAGAAAATCTGAACAGAAGGAATTTAAACTGAAAATTTTAAAGCTTCAAAAAAAATTCTTATCCTGGTAAAATTTATCAAAATGAAAATTTTATTTATTATCAATAATGTTGATCCTGGTAATAATGAAGGAATTTTGAACTATCTTATTATTATTAACTTAATTATCTAAAACTTATAATCTTAATTAAAAATTATGATTTTAATTTAATAATTTATGATGTTAATTACATAATTTATTATGTTAATTATTATAATCTTAATTAACACTTGATAATAATTAACATTATCTTAATAATGATCTTAATTATGAACAGTATTGCTTTTTTTTATTTTTTAATAATATTGTATAATTATAATGTTTCATAATTATCAAAATTTATCAAAATAAACTTCTTATCAAAATTCTTATTTTTGAGCTTTAACGTTTTCTCATTAATGTTATGAGAATCTCGTGTAAAATATCTAAACGGTTCAGTTTGGGTATAGGTTTTGATCAATTTTCGGATGTACGAGAAAATTTGAACATGGGGGTACTCTCTTAAACTAAATAAACTTCTTCAGGGACAACAAATTCAATCATTTGGAAACTTTTTCAAGTCTGTCATCGAGCAATTAATGAGTTGTCTCCTGGTTAACATTTCGTATTTTCCAGACTCCAGTTGGAATGATTTCAACTGTCTCATTAAATAGAATAGTGAAATCAGTTTAAAATCGAGAAAACTGAACAGTGCAAATCTAAAGTCTAAAAAAAACTTCTTTCAAAATAATTATGTTATTATCAATTTCAATTAACTTAATTATCTAAAACTTGTTCTTAATTAAAAATTAATTTTAATTTAATAATTTTGATGCATAATTTATTAGAAATATTCTTGATAATAATTAACATTATCTTAATAATGATCTTAATAATAATATTGTATAATTATAATGTTTCATAATTATCAAAATTTATCAAAATAAACTTCTTATCAAAATTCTTATTTTTGAGCTTTAACGTTTTCTCATTAATGTTATGAGAATCTCGTGAATATACGGCGGGGTATAGGTTTTGTTTTCTGTACGAGAAAATTTGAGTTGTGGTTAACGCCCTGCTCCTCTGTCTCTTAATAGAATATGAATATAAATATATATATATACAAATATATATTCTTTATATACTCTTGTATAAAATATATCTTACGCCAGAAATATATAAATATAATTATATATATATATATATATAAATAAATGTAACATATATATATATATATATATATATATATATATATATATATATATATATATATATATATATATATATATAAATAAATATATATTTATGTTCATGTACGTGCGATGAATAAATTGTCGTCCTTAATTACGCATCTCATTTTAAAGGGTATATTTAGCAAAATTATACAAAAACTATCTTGAAATACTAAAGAGTAAATTTATTCAATAAAATCGCAATTGTCTTCAACCACGGCCTCTAGGCGTCTTCGGAATCTCCTACAACTCTTCTGGGCGTTTAGGTTGGCGAATACTGCCATAATAGGAGTTTTGTTGGTCTCTCGATCAACAGTGCCTCACACATAATAATCAAGGCTGTTGCACCCTGGGGATTTAGTAACCTGATGTAAGTGGTAGTGTAGTTGCAGAAATTGTCTGATAGTCATGACTGGATTCTCCTGTTGCAGAGTCCTGTTGCCAGACATACGGTCTTCCAGCAGGTACATTCTTGATCTAGGGAAGCACTACCTCCTTAAAGACCTTGATATAGGCCTCCGTGTTGAGCATGAAGCCCTGTGGGAAGATGAATGGAGGTATAACGTCGCTATTACTAGTAATCCTCAAAACACCTTCGTAAACACCATTAGACTCAGCCAACTCTTTCGAGTTTAGCGAACGTAAAACAAAGAAACCATATATATATATATATATATATATATATATATATATATATATATATATATATATATATATATGTGTGTGTGTGTGTGTGTGTGTGTGTGGACATATGCCTACGTTTGTTGTGCGATTCGTGTTTCGTTGGTTACACAACTCATCGGGCACAAGATATATCTCGTGCCTGATGAGTTGTGTAACCAACGAAACTCTAGTCGCACAACAAACGTAGGTATAGGTGTATTTATTAATATATATTTCTTAGCTCTGTCTAATCACATTGATCACTATTATGTCTACACCTCTTGGCTAAATTTAGCAATACGGAAGCTAATATCTAGATATCTCATTTACCTAACCCTATATACATACAGACATACATACATATATATATATATATATATATATATATATATATATATATATATATATATATATATATATATATATATTGGAGTTATATTTTCCGACTTCTTTTTTGAAATTGTAGGTTTGACGAATTGGATCGTGATTACGATTCCAATGGAATAAATTATAACCATGGAATATTAGTGTTTGAGCATTATATTATATTCTTACTCTGTCCTGGACATTGAGTTCTACCTGGATTCATTCTCTTGGGAATTTATTTATATAAATATATATATATATTTATATAAATACACACACACATATATATATATATATATATATATATATATATATATATATATATACTTTGACCACTAATATTATCTATCTATAATCCATTTATGTATCGCGAATCTCTTGAGGTATCAAAACTGTCCAAATCGTGTAACAGAAAAATTGTCTAATTGTTAGATTAACCTCTAGACCGTTGTATCTCGGAAATTATTAAAAAAAATATCTTACTGGAATTCCCTGAGGTCTTTATAAGATTATTGGAGTCTACTTTGAGCAATAAGAATATATAATTACTCTTTAAGCTTAACAGAAGTATCGGGATGAAATCGATTATAAACAAATATGACATGTTCATCATTAATTAATCATAGTTAAGGATCAGAAGGTCATGAAGGATTGAAATTAAGTTCAAATATATATAGATATATGTATCTTTTCTCTCTCTCTCTTTCTCTCTCTCTCTCTCTCTATATATATATATATATATATATATATATATATATATATATATATATATTATTCGGGTTCATTTTCCAATTTATTCAAGGTGATATTTGCCCTCTCTAACCTAAGTTACTAACTAATGTGAATCATTCTTGGTGACGACTTTGGAAAGTAAATTGTACTAAATGTAACAGAAAAATTGTCTAAAATATGTAACAGCGAAATTGTCTAATTCTTAGATTAAGCTTTGAATTGTTGTCTTAGAAATGATTAAAAAATCGGACTTCTCCGAGGTTTTTATCACACTATTGTACTCTACTTGAAGCAATAAGAATGCATAATTACTCCCTAATCTTAACAGAAAAATCGTGATGAAATAGATCATAAACAAAAATGACATGTTCAACATGAACTAATCAGAGCTAAGGATCGGAAGCCCATGAAAGATTAATTAATATAATATATATATATATATATATATATATATATATATATATATATATATATATATATATGAAGAAATATAGTCTTAAGATGTGCTATATTTATGGGATAAATTGCTCAATATCAGAGATAGAGCGTGTGTAAATATAAAAGTGAACATGGAAGTCAACACTTAGAGGCGACAGTCTGTTTTATGCTAGATGCAATCGTCAGGCCACCTATATATATATATATATATATATATATATATATATATAATCCATGGGGATCCCATCTTTCTTCGAAGTCAGTTTTCTGCGACGTAAGAGAGAGAGAGAGAGAGAGAGAGAGAGAGGAGAGAGAGAGAGAGAGAGAGAGAGAGAGAGAGAGAATCAGTTATTGCACATCAACTGCTGGTCAAATTTCCGTATTGCCATTTTCTGCTTGTTATTCTCATATTGCATTGTTCTTCAACCGACTATTTCATCCCTCTCTTCTACTCTCTTCTGTCTCTCGGCCATTTTAATTTTCATCATTTCATTACTATGATATGGGTTATATTGTTCCATTTATTATTCCAGTTTCACCTGCTTTTATCAGAATTATGCCTAGCAATGGTCAGTCCATTGGTTTTTGATCTTTGAGTAAATCCTGTCTACCGTTTAGACCCCCCCCATTTCAACCTATGCTCAGTCATACAGTATCGAGGATACTTTTACTTTTATATTATCTTTTCTTTTAAACCAGAACCAAATATATTACGTTGATATGTGTAATGAAGTGAAGGTGTCGATTATGTGTGTAACTTCATTCGTTCGTATTTGACTTTACATTTTATTCCACTCCTGACTTCGTCACTTAGTTTCGGCTAGTTTGTGAGCACGACTCTATAAAGCCCTCACCCGCCCGTCGTCCTTACATTCTCGTCTGTGATGTATGAGAGACTGCCTAATTCCTTTCTGGTGCAGTTCTTTAGATACTCATTGTTTTTTCTCACCCACGCACAGATTATGCACGGTCTTGCCCACGGGTGTTCCCCTCACAGGATCGCTACCGACAACAAATATATCGCAGATCTGCACCTTCGCTTGAGGTTATCTTGCAATTAGATTCCTTGGTTTCGTGTGAAAATTTAGTGCAAAGTCTACACCGGTATAATACTAATTATGAATAAATAGTCATTTCCATAGTTTTCAGGTATTCAATCCATAGCAACAGTTGAAAGGCTGTGGTCATTTTTTTTTTTTTTTTTACTAAAGTCCATCCTATACAAGGCCCAAGCGCCACTCAAGATAGTGAGTTAATGAAAGAAGTGCGTGATATGAATGTCAGAGGAAGTAGGGAGAGGTAATTACGAGGATATGATAGATAGATAACAACTGTTTCTCGACTTGAGGTTGTAGTGTTTAGGGAAGTATCTACGTAAGACTCTGTTTCACAAAAATTAAGTCAAAAGCTTGAGTAACTTTTGGATCAGGGTTAGCTTACTTCAAAATTTAGAAATATTCATAAGGAAGATAGCAGTTCACCAATACTTCAAGTGAGGAATTTTTGTCTCTTTTGAAAATCAGTACGTCTGTGAAAGATGAGAACCCATTTATATTCCATCGGCAAATAGCTAGAGAAAATGTTTTGTTACAGGTTGATAGAAAAAAGAGCTGTGTGTGAGCTCTTGTGCAAACCATTGTCCAATATCTTTTTCACTGCTTAGATAGTAGCAGAAAAAGCTGTTACTCACCTAATCAACCTTGACAGAGGTCCGGTTGCGTCCACTAATGGGAAGTATGCAACCTTCTCAGCCACCAAGTAGGGTCTGGGTGCTCTAAGATGTTCTTGATCCGTGGGAAACAGCACAACGTATGCAGTAGAAAAAGAAACACGAACAAGACGACGATTTAAATAAATTCAGCTTGCGCACAACAATTAAAATTTACGCAAATGCTAATGACACTTGCCTGTCGGCCATGTTTTTAAGCTGCCTACACAATGGGGACTTCCCTTAGACTATCTAATCTCATCAACTCGATAGATTCGCCCTCATCAACTGAACTGCAGAACTTGTAAAGCACTTTTAATTTGTTGCTTCAGGTTCATTTTTATGTGTACTTTTTATATAAAAAAAATATTTTAATTGTAGACTGATATTTTATAAAACTAAAAATTAGATACCGAGTTCCAAATTTTTATATTTTTAGATAAATATATTTTCCTCTGAATCATAGTTCCTTTTGATTTTCAGCACATATATATAGTGAAATAATTAATGTGAATGCACATTATGCATATAATATCGCCATTTAATCAGTAATGATTGTGTTAATTTCTAATTGATTGTAATCCCGTTCTTCCTAATTGTTAAGAAATGTCTATCCTTCGCTTTCTATGTACCGTAATCCCTTCGGGACGTTGGTGATCCTGGCTCCTCACAATTTCCTCTCCTTTGTAGCTCTTATTAACTTTGCTTCGGCATCTGTTCGATCAAGCTCGCCAGATAGGTTTTGGATTGCTTCCTTCTGGCTCTCTTGCCTTCATTTCTCTTGTTAGTATAAAATTTTCCAAGCCGTCTTTCTTCAGTATGATTCCTATAAATTTCAACTGTCTCTTATGTATCTTAGATATTTTTTTGTTGCCATTGTCTCTAGAATTTCGTCTTTGATTGCATATTCAGTACATGGCATTTTCAGCATCCTGGCTACCTTTCAGACTTGGGTACAACGGGTTACCTTTCAGGGCTCATTACTCCGCCGGGGCGGACAGGTTGAGAAACGCTGCTTTAAATCGTTAAATATTTAAGAAAATTTCCTTTCTTTGTTGGGGATGGATGTAATATTATCTTTTTCCATTCTAATATCAATAATTACACTTTTTAATTGCAGGTCCAAAAGATGGAATGTTCCTACGTCAGCCAAGAGCGATGGTGAGTCATTATTTTTTTTAGCTTATCATTTTGGGTCTCATTTTGTGGGTTTGATAGCTACGTATTTTCCAGTGATTATTGGTCAAACAAAAGTAAAAGCCGGAGTCGTTAATGCTGATTTAACAAAACAGGTTTGCCCATCATCTTCCAAATGCCATTTTCTCCAGCTTGTTTTTATGTTATTATTAAATTTATTTTAGTAAATATTATGTCTATACAATAATGTAGTAAATATTATGTCTATATATTAAAGTAGTAAATATTATGTCTATAAAATAATGTAGTAAATATATCTATACATTAATGTAGTAAATATTATGTCTATACAATAATTTAGGAAATATTATGTCTATACAATAATGTAGTAAATATTATGTCTATATATTAAAGTAGTAAATATTATATCTCTAAAATAATGTAGTAAATATATCTATACATTAATGTAGTAAATATTATGTCTATACAATAATTTAGTAAATATTATGTCTATATATTAAAGTAGTAAATATTATATCTATAAAATAATGTAGTAAATATATCTATACATTAATGTAGTAAATATTATGTCTATACAACAATTTAGGAAATATTATGTCTATACAATAATGTAGTAAATATTATGTCTATATATTAAAGTAGTAAATATTATATCTATAAAATAATGTAGTAAATATATCTATACATTAATGTAGTAAATATTATGTCTATACAACAATTTAGGAAATATGTCTATACAATAATGTAGTAAATATTATGTCTATATATTAAAGTAGTAAATATTATATCTATAAAATAATGTAGTAAATATATCTATACATTAATGTAGTAAATATTATGTCTATACAATAATGTAGTAAGTATTATGTCTATATATTAATGTAGTAAATATTATGTCTATACATTAATGTAAACATATTTCAATTTTCTCATCTTCAATCTTTTTCTTTTATGTGGTGTAATTCCTTCAGGATACTGGGCGATCATGGCTTTTAACAATGCATGTTCTTTTGTCGCTCTTAATAAATTTTATCCTTTTGTTATCTCTCCTAAACCCTGTCTTGCCATCCATTACTCATGCTCGCTAGGTAGGTTATGCATTGTTTTCCTCTGTCCTTCTTGCCTTCAATCAGTCATGCGAGTATCAAATTTTACAAGCCCTCTTTCCTCATAACGTACTCTAGAGATTTCAACTCTCTTTCTCTCCGATGTTAAGTATAAGTGGCCTTTTTGTTTCCATTTTCTCAAAAAATTCGTCATTACTTCGTCATTACTCACATGTTCGGTCCATGGTATTCTCAGCATCCTTCTGTAGAACTAGATTTTTCTTGCTTCAAGTGACTTCTTCATCTGTGAGGAGATTGTTCAGCATTCACTTCCATATAGAAGGACTGATATTACATAACATTTCAGTAGTCTTTTCTTTGTTTCTATCTACAAACGCAAACACATACACAGACATGTATAGTTCTCAATGAGGACTAAAATCGCTTCTTATTTTTACAGAAGTTTAATAATGTATAGATTTGAGTGATCTTCAAACGTGCATTTTAAACTTAACCCATTACTGACCACTGGACGATGTGCATGTGGCGTAGAGTTATTGGCGCGGCAAGTTAGAGTGACACGTCGCGTTCAAATCTCAACCTTCGAACAAATACGCTTTGAAAGGTATGAATCCATCTCTTTTTCCCACAGCTAAAGACAGATTGGATTTTCTATCCTTGATTGGTAACCACTCTAGGAGAAAGACAACTCCAAATTCAAATCAGGTTGGGCATGAGGCTAGCAGCTCATAAAAACGTACTTGCTATAGTAACCTGAGCACTGACGTGTAGTGTTGGGGTCCTATGGTCCACAGCGAAGTCTACAAGACTACGGCTACTACTATTACTACTACAGTGTCGACAAGGCTACAACTACTACTAATACTACACTGTAAAATCCAGTATTAATGATAGATTTCTACCTATAAGTCATTAATGCCCATCGACCCACAAAATGAATGTGACGGTGAGCACTGATGAGACAAGATGACTTTTTGTTAAGAATTCGTATCGTTTAAATAAATAAACTGCAAATTCTGTCTCTCCGTCTGTGTATCGGAAACCTCTGACTTGGGCCATACTTTTTGGAATTAAGATGATGTCGGGATTGTAAATCTGCCCTTCATTTGGTGCTTGAACATCCAGCATTGGGATTTGTGTCCGGATGAGGAGGGAAAAATTAAAAATTCAAATTT
This sequence comes from Acanthosepion pharaonis, assembly GCA_903632075.3. Lineage (NCBI taxonomy): Eukaryota > Metazoa > Mollusca > Cephalopoda > Sepiida > Sepiidae > Acanthosepion > Acanthosepion pharaonis. The sequence continues at coordinate 63,028 of CAHIKZ030000691.1, forward strand.
TAAAGTAACTGAAAAAATTTAGTGATTTTAGAAGTTTTTATTTTATATTGAGTTTAAAGCAACACAAAAACTTTGTGAATTAAAAAAAAAAATATTTTAAATAGTTAAATTGAAAGGTTTCGTGATGTAAGGCTTTGAAGTTCCGCAGAGTTTGTGATTGAAGTTCCACGCATTTTGCGATCTGAAAACTCAATTTTCGGCGTGAATTGGATTTTCGTCGCAAATCGTTTTTTTTATAACCAGAATTGGACTTAAAATCACGATAAGTTTGGTTTACAAGGTGTTAGAGTTGCAATAGTATGATAAAAAATTTATGATAAAAGTGAATACCAACTGGAAGTTAAAAACGAAAAAGAAATCTGCAAACGCAACTCTTTGTGACTGTAGTAGAAACAGTCTTTTTATATAAGCAGTTGGACGTTAATCATTGGCAAATGACTAGATATTTACTAAACTGAGATCAATTCGAAATTGCTAAAATAATTCTGCGGAATGAAGTCATTATTGTAGCAATTCTATGCGACACAGGTTTACTAATCAATGCGCTATCACAGGTTCCCAGCTCGGACCTTTGTATACTGGAGATTATTGTGTTGTTTGTTTTTACTATCTGACTGTCCGCCTTTCTGTCTGCTTTTCGTAAACGTCACAACGTAGCATAATATATCGTTCAATCTTTATGGTTTCCAAGAACAATATCGATTCCGATTAACCTTAATTTAACCTCAGGTTACTCTTTTGTTTTCGTTGTGCATTGAGGATAACAGACAAGGCATGTGCTTTGCTGATTTAAATTCTCCAATTGTCTCTCAGAATGTACCCTACAAATTCCATCGTCTCCAAATCAATTGCCTTAACAGTTTGACATTAGTGTAAAGGGTCACAGCAGGATTCTACAAAGAAAAAAAAGAAGTCATTTATAGTTTGAAATGCTACGGACAAAAGAAGTTCGGAATTTTTATTTGATATCCTAAATCTCTGGCATTAAAATAGATTCGAGCGGATTATCCGTGTAGGTTGTAGCGAGGATAATTCTTTCGAATGTCGTGGACTGGCGCTACACAAATACAAAGAACTGTACCCAAATAACTGAGGACTTTCAACAACTAAATTGGATAACACATATAACTCGAAAAGAAAATAATGAGATAATCAAGATGTCGAAGTTACACACTACATCAAACAAAAGGTTAGGAAGGAAACCTCTATCAGTACTTACAAGAGCAATAACAGTTAAGAAACTTATTTTCATCAGTACTAGAAAGAGCAATAATAACAGTTTAAGAAACTTATTTTTCTGAAAAATTTTCTAAATTTCAACCGACTGTAGCACTGTCTTCTCGGTTAATAGATTTTTCCTAATAAAGAAATTGCTAATATTACCATTATCAGAAGTGCCTTTATCTTCAAAGCAATGTATTCAACAAAATAAACGATAACTTGTATTTAGTTGAATTTATATTACATTTAAGAAATTAATTGTTTTAACTGCGTATATTTTACACTATATTTAGTATTTGGTGGCAGGATCGGTCCTAGTTTTGCTGGTACCCTGGGCAAGCTGAACTTCGACGCCATTATAGTATAATTTTAAAGATAGCCACATGTAGAATAACGAGTTTTTTACAATATACAACTTAATAAAAGCTAACATTCATTATCCTACCTAAAACATTTTTCTAGGTTTTAGATCTGCAAATCTTTTCATGGCACTTTCTATACCTATCTTCTTTACCAAATAACCAAAGAATTTAATCTGTCTTGAGTCATAGTCGATCAAAAGTATGTTTTTATAAGCTTTAGGTGATATCAAACGCATGACATGGCGGCATGATGACGCCCTCGAGTTGCCAGTACTTTGAGCACGGGAAATAAGTCGTCAGTATTCTACACAACCAGACTCGTTTTTACGTCGCGGTCGCTTAAAAGGCCCAATGATCGGTTGGACTTAAATCGCGTCCTGTCAAAATTTTAGTTACGGGCGCGAGTGCCACGTTTTTTTTTTTTTTTAATTTGAACTACAGTGTAACCCGGATATAAGAGAGTTGTCGGGACCGGAGAAGAAGTCTCTTATATCCTGGTTTCTCTTATATCCGGGTTTGGTTTATTTTGTTTAGGTAAGTATGGGCTCTAATTTGGGACCAGAGAAAATCTCTCTTATATCCGGGTTTCTCTTATATCCGGGTCTCTTATATCCGGGTTACACTGTATTTTGTTAACTAACGTCTGAAAAAAAAATGTAACATCACACTAATAAAAAATGAAATATAAAATAATACCGATGTACTCTGTCCCAAACAGTAACTCCTAAATTCGTTAAAAAGGTAAAACCAAAATTATATCGATACGGTTACGGTCACATCACGTTGAAACTCGTACGATCACCGAAATTAAGCAACGCCGTGTCGTCTCAGTACTTAGATGGGTGACCGCTTGTGAATATCAGGTGCTGTAAGCTTGTATGTGTGGGTGATGAAATAGTAGGGCCGAGTTTCAATTTCATTCGGTTTTGTTATATTCACTTACGCGTAAATACCTTTGGGATCCACCTCTTCTCCCTCCAGATATGGGTTAATTAATAGGACTTGTATCAGTAAATCATTATTATCACCAAAAGAAATTCGTACAATCTAAAAATATTTTCTGAATTTAAATAACCTGCCAAAGGTTGATAAACCGTAAAAAACAAATCAATCAAACCCTGAAACGAAAACGCAACACTTCTTTATGGCTTTAGGAATTACAACCTGATATCAGCAGCAAACATTGTCTCGTTTGAAAATTGCATGCGAAATAAGTAGATGGAATATTTTTCACAGACAGCACCTCCTGCGTCGTATTTTGCATCTGTAAGTATGTAAAATAAACAGCTTGCTATAAAATGGGAGATACCTCGCTATATTTTATTTGCTGGGCTGTGGAACGGTGGCAGAAGTAAAGCACTAAAAATCGAGCTGATAAGATACTTTTGTCTGTTTTGTGAAATTATAGTTGTGGGAAGTCATAAATCCAAATCTCAGAGAAAGTACTCACAGCGAAGAGCATTGCTTGTGAGGCAACCACTAATCTGCTAGAGAGAGAGAGGTGGGACAGAGAGAGAGAGAGAGGAGGGGGAGAGAGAGGGAGAGATAGAGAGGGAGGGAGGGAGAGGAGAGAGAGAGGGAGGTGGGAGAGAGAGAGGTGGGAGAGAGAGAGGTGGGAGAGAGAGAGAGAGGGGAGAGAAAGAGAGAGAGAGGTGGAGAGAAAGAGAGAGGGGGAGAGAGAGGAGGGAGAGAGATAGGTGGGGAGAGAGGTGAGAGAGAGAGAGGTGAGAGAGAGAGAGGTGAGAGAGAGAGAGTTGGGAGAGAGAGAGGTGAGAGAGAGGTGGGGGAGAGAGAGGTGGGGAGAGAGTGAGAGAGAGAGAGGTGGAGGAGAGAGAGGTGGGGAAAAGAGAGAGGTGGGAGAGAGAGAGGTGGGAGAGAATGATTGGTGCTGCATGATCTTCTTAGTTCTTGAAAGTATTCGTGAGCCGGTGACATCAAATTTTATGGGACATTATCAGGTTTAATTTGCCTCACAACTCAACGGCACTGAAAGTCTGGGTGCTAAGTCGGAAAACAAAACGAAATCTTTCTTAAATCATTATTTTTGGCTTACAGCCATATCACGTTGAAACACCGATTCCCGTACGATAGCTAAAGTTAAGAAACGTCGAGCATGGTCAGTATCTAGATGGTTGACTGCTTGAGAATACCAGGCGCTGTAAGCTTGTATGGGCGCGTGGTGTAATGAGTAATGGCTCGGAATTGTTAATCGGAGATCAGAGTTCCAATTCCAGTTGGGTTCGTTATTTTCACTTACGCGCAACTATCCTTGGGAAAGGGATGAATTCACCTCTTCTCCCCTAGCTATGGGTTAATTAGTAAGATTTGTACCACTAAATCATTATTATCTTTATTCTGATTTTAGATAACATGAAAAGGGTTAATAAGTCGGACAGAACAAATCAATCAAAGCATTATTTTATTTTGAATCTAACCGCATGGAATATAGAAGGCTCATTACTCTTATAGATATTAAATAATTTTGTGTACAAGTTAATGAACTTGTAATCTATTCTATAATTTAATGCACAATATGACAAAGAATAGGAAAAGAGAGAAAAAAAGAGAGCAAGAAAGAGAAAGAGAGGCAAAGAGATGGAGAGAAAACGAGGGAAAAGGCGAGAGAAAAAAGAGAGAGAAAAAGAAATAGAGAGAGAGAGAGAGAGAGAAAGAAAGAGTGAATGAGAAAAAATTGTGTATTTAAAATCAAAATAGGAAACAGGACAAAATCATTTTATGAGAAGATGAGATAAAAAATATACAACCAGAAATTTTTGAAATTTCTACCACTTTTTAACATCTGATTTACATCCCTCCCCCCATCCCAACCGATTTCTTATCTTGTGACGTCATAACTGGGTCAGACTAAGCAGAAACAAAATCTGATGTCTGGCCATTTAGTCAGGTTTTGGTAATTGATTGGACCAGTGGTTCCGAACTTTTTTTTTTTTTGGCCATGTCCCAGTTAAGCAATTCTAAAATTTTGATGCCTCCCCCCCCCACTGTGACATATAATTCTTATTATTTAAAAAGTGAACTCCTATTCACATGGAGGAAGCCTAAAAGGCCATTAAAAAGCTTCCAAAGAACCTGGCATCCAGCAAAGAGAAAAATGAAAGAGTGAAAAGACATTTACTGAGGGAGAAATTACTAAGAAATTGTTAAAAAAAATAGTACATACATACATACATACATACATACACACACACATATATATATATATATATACATATATACATATATATATATATATATATATATATATATATATATATATATATATATATATATATATATATATATATATATATATATATATATATATATATATATATATATATATATATATATATATATATATATATATATATATATATATATATATATACATATATATATATATATATATATATATATATATATATATATATATATATATATATATATATATATATATATATATATACATATATATATATACATATATATATACATATATATATATACAGTAAATGCGTAGTTGCCAATGTACATACATACAGTGTACGATGTCATGAAAATAACACTGACATCTCATTTTAACAGATATATTTACCAAAATTACACAAAAATATCTTGAAATATTAAAAAAAAAAATCAATAAAATTGTCATTGGCTTCAACCACGACCTCCAAAAAACTTCTGAACGGTTTAAGTTGGTGAATACAGCCATAATCCTTGCCTTCAGTTCATCTTCGGTATTACAAGGAGTTTTATTGGTCTCTCACTCAACTGCGCCCCACACATAATAATCAAGTGGGTTGCAGTATGGAAAGTTAGGTAGCCAGATGTAAGGGAAAATGTCAAAGAAATTGTCTGACAGCTATGACTAGGGTCCCTAGCATGTGCATCATGATACAGAGTCCAGCAACCTTCTTGACCAAGGGCAGCACTAACTCATCAAGGCACTAGATGAGTTTGGGGCCCTGTGGGAAGATGAATGGAGGCATAACGTCACCATCACTAGTGATCACTCCAAACACCTTCTTAATCATCATTAAACTCATCGAACTCTTTCCGAATCCTCTACACTGTCTTCAGGATGACACCCAAACACTCTGAAATGTTCGTATTTGTGTTTCTGGCGTGAATTCCAAGCAGTACAGAATGCTGTTTCCAAATTTCTGGCAGAATGTATTGCGCCATGGTGTTCTTTTTCTCACAGACGGTGCCCAACTGATCCTACTCTACATTGCCGTCGACAAAATAATAAAAAAACAACCCACATTCACGAAATTAAAAATATAAAATGGCGACAATTTACACATCGAACACCGTACAGAAATATTTTTGATATATTCATACTGTGTATGCAACGCATATATTAACTTGCACACACACTTTTATCCACACTGACTCACTAGAAAAAAAAATTCTGTTAATAACTCATTCTCGAATCCACCCTTAAAAATTAAATTACTACCCGTGGGATGTGTGTTCCTAGTTGGGACTCACGGGGTTGGAGAAAAGAACGTGTCAACATCAGATTTTGAAAATTTGACATGCATCTAGAAAATTGGTTACAGTTTTCTTATGTTAGAAAACCTCATCAGAAAGACAACCACTTGACTGCGATGGTTAACAAGTTCGTCTCTGGGCCCGCTACGCTATGAATTTGATTCTTAATTGGTCTTTAAACGCTGTGAACTGTTAACAAATTAACCTAACAAGTTGTTCAGAAAACTATGTCCGATTTTAGAATCACCTTGTATCCCTGAATTAATATATGTAAACAGTGCTTAAATTAGTCAAAATGCTTTCCAGTCAACTTTAATCTTCATTAAGTCAGTCGCTATCTACTGTCCTCCTGATAACTCTTCTTTTGGTCTTGCTTCTTAGTAATGTATATTTTTTCTAATTCTTTCACAGTAACCTCTTGTGTCTTAGTGGCTTTACCGCCTTGCTTGGAGTGAACTCGATTAAAAAAAAACTATACATTTCTGCCATTGAGTTACAAGGTTATTTATACCTGTAGCGTAAAACTCTAATGGTTTGCAGGCCAAGAAATCATTGACTGCAATTTCTGCATCTACTTTTCAACGTAATATCTTTTGGTATGAAAAATTGCCACGATGCCTGAATTGGTGGTAGTCAGTGGGCGAGAGATCGGTGGGGGAAGCAAAGTCTGGTATCCTAAGTCAGTGTGCTTCTGCAATGACATCCTGGCAACAGGTGGCTGAGCATTGTCATTAAGAAGAATTGGACTTCGTCGATTAACCAGAGCCGATCGCATTTTGCATAATTGACTGTGTATTCCATCCAGTAGGTGTCAGTAAACTTCGGCAGTGATGCTCTGATTAGATCCCAGAAAGCTGTAATAGATAACACCAATAGCAGTCCACCAGATACTCAACATAATCAGCATAATGAAATAGATAGATCGATAGGAAGGAATAGAATGTGATAGATATATCGATTAACTGATTTGATTTTTACGGCTGATCAATATTTTGAGGGTTATTAAAGCCAGAAAATATTTTTAGGTAAGAATTCGATCTCTAAACAAATTCCTTAGCATGTAAGATTAAATTAATCTTTTAAAAACACCTATTGACGCCTGCCACATTAGTCCTTCAAAATCATTAATGTAATGAGTTCGATCCTCGGAGGGTACCCTTTTATATCAGACTTCTAAACGGAGATCAGTCGATAAATAAAAGCATCTCTTTCGGAGCGATGGTATTTTAAAACGCATGATGCATTTTGAATATGCATCATGCGTTAAATAGCATTGTTTTAGCAATAATGAAAGGATTCATAATGATTTCGGTACCTTATGTTGTTGGTCGAGATAAATATCAGTGCTTAGAAAAAGTGCATATGTAATGAATGCGACAGGATAGATTCTTGCAATAGGTCGCCTTGCCCTATTCTCACCCGTGCACTAACGTTTTGTGCAAGTGCATATTCCACATTCATAAACATCTTTTTATTCATTGAGAAGGCGGCCCGGCCAATAAGTAGTTGTCTCAAGTTGTTCAGTAATATTTTGGTCGAGTTAAATATTAGGTTGCATCAAAAGGATCTTCCATTTTTACAAAATCCATTTTAAGTTCTTAAAAAAAAATTATATAATGCTGCAAATCGAGTATTTTATGATGATCCTGGCAACTCTGAAAGTTTTCCAATGCAGTTCTGAGTTTTTCTTTATCTTACATTTTAATCTATCTACAGGGTGATTGAAAAGTAACTCCTTATTTTATGTATGGTGGATTCTCCTTTCTAACTATAATTTTTACAAGACGGGAGAGTCCATACATAAAATAGGGAGTTACTTTTCAATCACCCTGTATATCTATATATAAAATTCTGCTTTAACCGGGTATTGAACAAGGATTATCAAGAACACATGGCACAGTGGATAAAGGCGTTAATTAGATCCAGTGACAGGACCCAAAGTGTGTGAGATCAATACCTGGTTAAGCCAGTGGAGAACTTGGAGAGGGTAATTAACAGGAGATAACTGATGACTGAAATCCATTAAACATGGCACGTGGAACTAGAACAGTCTACCCCAGTGAGCGAAATAAAGGGTTCAGTTCGAAATTCGAACCACCTGAAGAAGGCCGGAACGTACAACGGCCGAAACGTTGTGATAAACATGGTGACAAAGATGAGGACAATAGTCCGAATAATGTAAATAATGTACATAATACCTCATCTCAGAAATATAGACAGACTCTGAATGATATTTAACTTGATAAATTTAACAATACTAAATAATCTTACTTATTATAAAACGCAGATTGTGTGTGTGTGTGTGTGTGTCTGTACGTTTATATATTGGATCGGATTTCCTACATTTTTCAACCGATTTCAACAAAACTTCACAGGACTGCGTAAAATTACCTTGCAGTGGTTCTGACAGCGCCAAAAATTGGAAAAACACAATTGTTTTTGCACGAAATCAATTTGAAAACACGATAAAACACGATTCTGTCACCAGAATGAAAGGGGGACAACTCATATCGAGTTATACTTATTATAAAACCCAGGTTCTTTGTGTGGGTGTTTGTTCGTTTATATATGGGATCGGATTTCCTACATTTTTCAACCGATTTCAACAAAACTTCACTTTTTTTGGCAGGTAGAGTTTCTTATTGTCTTGCACACTTTTTTCTTTATTTTTACATTCAGAATGCTTTAAAAATTCCATTTACAAGACAATTGTTATTAATAAAATTCTATTCAATCGATAGACTCATAACAATTGAAAACAATGTTTTTGTTTGAGTTTGGGTGTGACCAATTCGTAAAAAAAAAAAAAAAATCTAATTAAGACATACGTGTCCGTCAACCTTAAAAATAATCTTTGTCAATTTTATTTTTCAATCGTTATGATGGTCGATACTTGATCTATCTCTTACTGTTACATCCCTGGGAAACGCCGGGATCTACTGCTAGTACTAAACAAAGTGGGTATTTCAACACCCTGCCGAGCATTATAATTGACAAAATGGTGGACGTCCCTTTCTGGACATTATTTCAAGTGATCTTATTTAAAAACGTTTAAACCGGTTCTGGATATCTATTTAATTCATTTCTTTCCATTTTCCGGATTACGCGATTAATTTCAGCAGCTTTGACGTCTAGTTCCAAATAATAGCACCAAATTTTAAAATATCTATATTTATATCCGTCATTAAAACATCTCAAACAAAAGGTGCAATTAATTCTGCTCTAAGATAAAAAAAAACTCTCATTGTTTTGTGAATTAATAGGACGACTATGCCTATCTTTATAGTAATGAGTATGACGATAAACTACATCCGGCAGCAAAGCCTTCGATCGGGAGGTATTGAGGAGCGTGGAACCACCTTTTAATTTCTGTTGTTCCCAGGTTCACTCTGACTCGTGGTGGTAGCACCTGTTAAGGTCCCAGCTATGGGCAAATAGTGAACCCCCCCCCAAAAAAAAACGAAACACTATACCTATTTAAAGTAAAATGACCAGCAATTCATTTTATCGTAGAAGTAACAACAATACATTTTATAGCAAAATGACCAACAATGCATTTTACCTGTAATTAAAGGCATACAAATGCGTTCAGAATATATTTGGTTGAAGCCATAAAACTGTGTTTATAATAGTTACATTTCGGTATTAAATAACTCATAGAGGTTGATATGCCGCTAAACAAAATCAACCAATCAACCACTTTATCTTTGTAGTCAACGCATAATATTTTAATATATCTCCTGGAAGGTAATCTGCGACGGAGTGTGAGTAAATATAAACAGATAATATTTGAACCCCCTACGATTTTTTGTGTAATTTTACCGATATCATCGATTAAATGGCAAGAGATTACAAATTTCATTACGAGGGAACATTTCAAATTACGTTTAAAATTAGAAATATAACTATAAAATTCAGAAAAAAATTCATAACAGAGGATGATGAACTGGAAGATGTTCAGGAATACATCCACATAGGATGGATTATAACATTAAATATCATGAAAGTGAAATAAAATGGCGTATTACGACAGCTTTGCATTTTCTATGTGTCGTGTCCCTTCAGGAGGTTGGCGATAATGGTTATCCACAAGAGAATTCTAGTCTATAATACAAAGATTCTTTTCTGGTCACATAGTCGTACACAGCTCATGTATTTAGCAGTGGAGACGGCGTGTTAAAAGTGTTCTAAAAATAGAAGTAATGCCAGGTCAATCGGCCGCGCATAGGATGTGACCGCCAAAAAAAGGTGAGGAAAAATATTTATTATTACTGGTATATAGTGGCAGAACACACTAGTCGGATCACACACACACACACACACACACACACACAGATACACATCATAGAAGTATGTATGGAGAACGAATATATATGCACATACTGGCAAAAACAAACACACTAGACTAACCACATGCACACACACACACACACACACACACACACACACACACACACACACACACACACACACACACACACGGACCCTACATACTATACAAAGTGTGTGTTTATGTATACTATTTTCTTATAATAAAACAATATATATGTATGGAGTATGAATATGTATACACATACTAGAAAAAACACACACACACAATACACAAAAATGGAGTCATAAAATGGAGTCATACTTTCCCTTTTCTCAGCCCTATACTAATTGTTTTATTACCCCTCAAGCGGAAGAACATGTTTTGCCCAAGTCCAAGAAGAAATTACTACTACACACAAAAGACAAAGGTTAAATATGAGAAAACATAAGGAAAAAAATTAATTCCTTTAAATAATATGATGAAGGTCACAAGATCCGAAACAAGTGTAGCAACAGATCTGGAAAATAAAGTATAATATATATTAAAAAATCCACTTTATAACCAAAAACGTTTGCGGCTTCTCATATATATATATATATATATATATATAAAGAAATATAGTCTTAAGGAGTGCTATATTTATGGGATAAAGTGCTCAATATCAGAGATAGAGCGTGTGAATATAAAAGTGAACATAGAAGTCAACACTTAGAGGCGACAGTCTGTTTCATGCTATATGCAATCGTCAGGCCACGTGTGCTGTTATTTTTCTCGGCTATTTATATATATACGGGTTAGTGGTGCATTGTGGGTATTCTATTATGGCGGTGCAGAGGCATGCGAAATCATAGGCATTTACTTACTACACGAACTGAGCAAAATAATAGATAAAAATCACACAGGACTCTACAGGGACGACGGCCTCATAATCTTAAGAAACTGTAACAAACAAAACACAGACAAAACTAGAAAAGCAATAATAAAGATTTTTAAAAATAACGGATTCGACATAGATATAAAAACTAACCTAAACGAAGTAGATTTCCTAGATGTGACCTTCAACCTAAGAGAAGGCACATATAAACCATACAGAAAACCTAACGATAAACCACTACATACACACATCTTCCAACCATCCGCCTTCTATAATCAAACAGATACCAAAATCGATTAACCGCAGGCTTTCCGACAATTCCTCCGATGAATCCCTATTTAACAAAGCTAAAAAGACTATGAAACGGCCCTAAAAGATAGCGGATTCCAAGCAATACTCACATACTCACCACAGAATACAAAAAAAAAGACCAACAGGAGAAGAAATATCATATGGTTCAACCCACCGTACAGCAAGAACGTAAAAACAAACGTAGGAAAAATATTCTTCAAACTCTTACACAAACACTTCCCAGAATCAAGCACCTTACACAAGATATTCAACAAAAATACAGTAAAAATCAGCTACAGCTGCACCGAGAGCATGGCACAAATAATAAAAAAGCACAATAGGAAAATTATCAACAAACCACACGAACAAATTAAACCCACGTGCAACTGCAGAATAAAGATCGAATGTCCCTTAAA